>OU343222.1:304210690-304413976 GCA_910596185.1 Chrysanthemum makinoi | reverse complement strand
GAAACATCAAGAGAACCACGAAAAGGATAGGCTCTGAGGGGTTAACTAGGGGTATCGTGTACTAAAGATGAGTACAACGCAATGGTGTGGGGGAATTACTCAACCGATGTGGAAGAAGTAATTATAATACGGGTATCAAACAAGGGTTATCCTAATGCCTCTTATCATTTAGTTATTCCTAACTACACAAGTGTAGTCTCACTAACGATCTCAGAATGCATCACAAAACAAGTTCTAAAATCTATTATACTACCGGTACACTCTCGAAGCTTTAAAGATGAATGCTTTAATTCCTACAAATTTAAGGGCGATCCTCGCATTTTGTGTGGAATTTGAGTAGTAAAGGGTTGTGCTAGTCATATAACTTCCTATCCATGAGACGCTTTATTAAGACTAATGGCCCACTCCTACATGTCATGAAAAATTTTAAATTTGGTGCCAAAATTACCCTAACCGATATTTCTCATGATTTATTACACAAATGATATTGGACAAGGCAAATAGTCAAGGATAAGCATAGTTTCAAAGTTCCCGTTTTATTTTCCCTCCTACACTTAAACTGAACATTGTCCCCAATGTTCCCCTAAAGTATCAAAGTTATGATAATGAAAGGTAATTAACAACGAAAGAAACTAATACTCCCGTGATTAGCTCATTAGGATCCGTGTGAAGTAGTGGTTAACTCCTTCTTCAAGAAGAATGTATGTGTGAAAAGCTCCATCCAATCTTATGTATCTTCTTCTTGATAAATAAAACATGCACACTTGAAGAAAACAAACGAAACAAATTGTAAAATTGGTGGTAACACTATATATGACTCTACTAAACTAGGATATAATGCTTGTGGAATGGATGTTTACAGATTTTCTGGAAAATTAAGACCGAGAAATTCCAAAATTTATAAGTAGCCGAAACGAGAAAAAATTTATAAGCTTTTGACTCCTCGGCGCCGTCAGGTTGCGATCCTGACCGTCAGGTTATCTGTGGCTGGTTTGCGATTTTCTGGAAAATTTATATCTTTATAATCTGGAAAAGATTTCTGCAAAACATCCATTATGACTCGATACAAGCATTTGACTCTAACAAACACACATGTATATCTTTTTAATAATCGTAATTCTCATGTTCACGTTCTTTTTGAAAACGTGTGTAATCCTCCCTACACTTATCCCTTTTGTAAAATACCTATATATGTAATTAAGGTGAGGTTAAATACAAAATAAAGCATTTTTACAAAAATCAAACATGAGAATAAACAATCAACAAAAGATGTACGATACACAAACAAGCAAACAATTAAGCATGGGTTGCCTCCCACGAAGCGTTTTTCTTTATTTATGAGTCTTGTAGCTAGACTCGAAGTCGTGCCCCTACGTTCCTCTTATCTTAGAGGTCCATTCGATTTCCTTCACTCTTCTCTCATCACGAATATACTCAGGGCCTAACTCTAGACAAGCGGTGTAGTAAACCTGTTAGGATTTGGAAAATCCAGGTATTAAAGTGTCGGTCACCTCAAGTATTTGTATTCGTTAGAAAGCTTGTAGTCGTAGTTATTTAATGTCATGTAGTATTTAGTTAAGTAATACCGTGGAGGACGGATGGGTCTTTACCTTGTATGCCGATCCACAGCCGTTAGGTGGCGTTTTGTGTAAAGACCATAAATACTCTCTACCTCCCAAGGTAGAGAGTTGGAGCTCATAATAAGATTTTTCTTTCTCTCACTAAAGTTCCCAAACCTCTAACTTTCTCTCTTTAGAAAATCATCTATACGCCTACTTGTGTTTGTGTTATGATGTGTATGTGAAATCCAATATGTTACAATTGGTATCAAGAGCCATGGTTAGATCATCTCTTACATATCCTTGGATTTCTAGTGGTTTTAGGTGGTTTTTGAGTTTGAAAAAGTTTAGTGGTTTTTGCATCATTTGGGTCATTTCTAGTGTTAAAGTTTGAATTTTGGTTGTACTTTTGTGTTTAGGATCATCATAAGTGTTTTGGTTTTGATTTAGTAAGCTTGAATCACTGTGGTTGAGCTTGTTTTGGATTGAAAAGTGTATTTTTGAAGTTTTTCTTGGTAGCGACTTGGTTCTCGGTGTGATATTCATCGTAGCGACTTGCTTTGTAAGTTGGTAGCGATTTATAGTGGAAGTGGTAGCGACTTGGTACTTAGCGACTTGTCTATTGAGACAAGCCGACAAACGATACACTTAGTGGATTCTCCACTACGGCTTGTAGCGACTTGCTTTCAATTTTATTAGCGACTTGTACTTAAGTTTCTTAGCGACTTGGACATTAGCGAGTTGCTATTTAGCGACTTGACTACTTAGTGACTTGGTGCTTAGCGACTTGCCGTCAAAATTCGTAGCAACTTGGTGTCTTAGCGACTTGACATTATAGCGACTTGATTTCATAATACTTAGCAACTTGGTGCTTAGCGACTTGGCTTAAAGGTTTCTTAGCGACTTGGTTGAATTATTGTTTGTAATACGGTTTTCTCTTGATTTAGTAAAATCCCGTGAAAGAATCTATTTTCGGTTTAATCATAGAGTTTTAAAATCCCGTGTAATCTGTTAACATGTCTACCATCGTGCCTACAAACATCTCCAATGTTGTTGAGGATGTTCAAGCAATGGTTCAGATACTCGTCCACATGCTTGACAGGCTGACTATGACTCTTGGGCTCAACGAATCAGATTATATTGTCTTGGAAAGGAAAATGGGGTCAACATTCTCAAATCAATTGATGAAGGACCTTTCGAGTTGAGACTACAAGAGATATAATTGATAGTCTGCGAGATGGAACCATGATCTTTGGATTGGACAGGACCAAAGACGTATGATGAGCTCATGATAAGGAGAAAAGAGATTCGATCGACACCAGGGGCTTCAAACATCATACTTCAGGGTCTTCCAAAAGATATCTACAAGCTGATCAATCACAACACTGAAGCCAAGGCGGTTTGGGATAATGTCAAGATGCTTCTCTCGGGTTCGAATTGACTAAAGAACACAGAGAATCTCAACTGTATGATGAGTTTGAGCACTTTAAGATGAAACCAGAAGAGAGTGTCTATGAATATTACGTGAGATTCCACAAGCTTGTGAATGATATGAGGAATATTAAAATGACAATGCCAAATATTCAGCTAAACTCAAAGTTTGTAAACAACATGAATCCAGAATGGCACAAGTTTGTCACATCTGTGAAGCTAACCAAAGGATTGAAGAACACAAACTATGAGCAACTGTATGCCTTTCTTCTATAGAATGAGAGACATGCCATGTTTGAAAAAAGGATTCTTGAACAATTCAAAACAAATCAGGGAGAAACAAGCTCACCAAATGATTCTACAACCTTCTACACCAATGTTGGTATTACCACCAAAGCCTCTCAAGTTATTCCCATGGGTGATGGTAATTACAAACTCATTCCGGATAAGCCAGAAAATACATTCATGGAAAACTTCATCAATCAACTATCTCTTATGGTTCAAAACATGAACTCTCTTCCATACACCAACAATAACCTGAGATCAGAACTACATCCAATCCACATAATCAAGCAACTTTGTTGTCGAGATGGAAAGATTATGGTGCAACCAGTTCAAGAAAGGCAGATGAACAGGGAAGAGGTGGTTAGGTAGAGGTTATGGCTAATCAAAATCGGAGAAGGATTGGGAATCAAGGTCAAGCAAAGCCAATCAAATGCTACAACTGTGGTGGTGAGGGACATATTGCAAGGAACTGCACATCTCCAAAACGTCCTCGAATGCAGAATACTTCAGGGATAAGATGTTGCTTGTGCAAGCTCAGGATAATGGAGCAACTTTGGATGAAGAGGAGTTGTTGTTTCTTGGGAAGAATGCTAAGACATATGATGTTGATGTAGATGAGCAACCAATTAGGAGATATGGGTCATAACAATCAAATGCATTTCAAGTAGGATTGTGATGTTTATGATTCGGATGTGGATGATGAACCAAGCTTGCCATCAATCTTCATGGCTAGGATCTCTCTATGGTCTCTTAAGGTTCCTTCACCACAACAGGCTGGTCCATCCAAAGAATCAATCATCTCGGAGGTATTAAAACTATACGATAAGGTTGATGAGCAAAAGATACATAATGAAGTACAATCTCTTGAAACTTATGATCAGATGTTGAAAATGTAGGAAATAGTAATATTGTCCCATATGATCAACATGTGACTCAAAGTGAAAGTGAGATTGTACCAAGTGATGCATCTTCGATCAATAATGATTGTGTTTTTGATGAATATCTGCATGTGCCCCGATGATTCTGTACTCTGAACTCAATGCTTATAAGGAACAAGTTGCTATCTATGAACAACGTGCTAAGTTTGAGTTAACCTCCCGTGGCGAAATGGATGACCAAATGCGTACAATTATTAGAAAAGTAGGTTTAGAGAAGAAGTATTAAAACAAGAGTTAAATTCCTTACAAGAAAAGCTTTCTAAAACGGCTAAGCAAAAGCAAGAACTTCAAGAAAATGTTAAAATGCTTAAGCAAGAATTCAATGCTAAGGAATCAAAACTTTTGAATGATTTTTCCAATCTAATAAACCTTGAAAAACAAGCTTGAAAATAAGTTGTGCGTACAAGGAAATACCATTCGCTCACTTAATCACTAAGCACAGAGTTTTGAGTGATAAGCATAGTACTTCCCTTGTTGAGGAACCAAATCCAGAGGTCATTAAAAGGCTAGAACTGCTCATAAGGTAATTTATGATGGCAATAAAATCCTTAAGCCTAGGTAGAAACCTAGTTGCGTTGAGTGCACTGAGGAAGATAAGAAATTAGATGAAGTCACTAGGGAGAAAATGGATAAGAAACTAGATAATCCTATATGTAAAGAGAAAAACATTACTATCAAACCCCATGATTACAAAAAGGAAAATTGGATTTCCTTGAACAAGTTTAAGCCTCAAATGTTGTTAACACCCGAACAAGTGTTCTGGAAAAAGGATTTAGATAAGCAAAAGGCAGAGAATCTTGTTGTAACAACCCCCTTAGGAAAATGCCTTCAGCGCCGTGTGTATCCTCCAAATTCACCAATGCATTTAGTTCCTAGAACTATTGCCACTAAAAGCAAGACCTTAATCATCAATATGTTATCTTTAAATTATTTGTTGATTTTGAGAAAACTTGTAAGAAAAGGATCACACCCACCGGGATAACTGAAGGGGAAAGGGGTTTTGAGCAAACTAAAGAATGCTATTTAACTGAGGTCATGCCTTTCTTTAAACAACTAAAAGATCAATTTGAGAGTCTTAAAAGGGGATGGATTTAGATATTAAAGAAATGGAAAAGGAATTTGATGCAATGATAGTTGAGGTTAGTGACTATGAGCGAGAGTTAAAATATAATGAGATTGAGAGGAAGAACTTGCATACATTGAATGAGAATCTTATTTCTAAATGTATCACTCAAGATGTGTTTTACACTGCTACAAATTGTTCCATTAATGCTTCTCAATTTCATGAATTATCTTTGCTCGAAAGTCTCCCATGATCGTGTCATTGAGCTTGAAAAGACTAACTCTAAACTAAATGAAAAATTGATCGGATGATCACGATAATCTGATAAAACATCTTTCTAAACTAGAAGTTGAACATTTTAATTTACAACTAAAATATCAACATCTTAAAGAAAATGTCAAAACCTCAAATATCAAGACATCTTGGATGCTCCGAGTTTGATGCAGTTTTGATAAACAAACGTGATGAACATGATTCAAGCTCATTGTAAAACGATGAGAAAGTTGAAAGCCCAAATTTCACAATTAAAGGGTGAAAAGAACAATGTGATTGGATCCCAAATGCCTCCTCCTTTAGATTCTCAGTATTCTCAAACTTTTCATCTTCAAAACTTAGTAAATGCTTTACAAAAGGAAAACGAGAGTTTTCTAGAAGAAAATGAAAAGTTAAACGACACTTTAAAGAGTTATATGATTCAATGAAAGTCACTCGTGACAAAAACAACGAAAAAATAACGTCTTTACAAAAAGAAATTGAGAATCTGAGGAGTCGGGAAAAAGGAAACGCCACTTGTTTTTAATGAGAATGTTGCTTCAAAGTCATCCTCAATTTACGCAAATATCTTGTATTGTTAAATACATTCCCACTCATCTTAGGAATAATGAACTTGTGTTTCATAACTATTGTGCTCACCTTAAGGATAGTCTAGAATGTCTCAGTGAGATTGTGGAAGAGGATTTCATAAATAAGCCTCTTGATAGAGAAATTAGGTTTGATTGCATTCAGGCTAAACGATCTCAGGAGCTGCTAGAATGTCTAATTGCAACATGTCCTAAATCCTTAGGTGCAAAAGGTAAAGTGGATGCCTTGTTCTATGCCTAGTGCCAAGCATACAAATCATTTTATGCCCAGCTTTAAGAAAATGAACACTAATGTGCCTTCAAGTAGTTCAGATCCCTGCACATCTAGTTCAGGAATGCAAAAAGTAGATCAACCAACTAATGTTCCCATAATTCCCTCTACATGAGTAATCAGTGACATTAAAGCAAGCGGGTCAAAGCCTCAAGGCAATACCAAGCAAGATAGGACCTCGCAAGCTAAGAATGTGCATTGGAAGAGAGTAGAAGATCATACTAGGAATATTAAGTTTGAGTTGAATAAAACGAATCGTGTTGATTCTAGTATTAGCTATAAACGTACTATAATTAATTCGAATTACGCTACTATTCGCAAACCATGTAATGATGACTGCTGATTTACGTCACTAATCATGAATGTGGTATGAATGTTTTGTCTAATGTTGTCAAATGCCCTGATAAAATTGTTAATGCTAAAAGTCAAGCTAAGAAGGCTAAAAGGCAAAGGCGAAAGAAAGTTAGAAAACAGTGGAAACCCACGGAAGGAAATTTAGTAAAATAGGTTATCAATGGATACCTTTGGCGTAAGATTAATGAACTTTGCCCTAAAGTTGCTAAATCAATGCCCACTAGAAAATGGATGCCTATTGGTAGAACTATTCCCTTAAGAAGTGAACATACTTTGAATAGGTCAAATATGGACACTAGCACGGCATCTATTTCTGATGATTCCATTGTTTCTACCTCGATGTGGTGTTCCAATCACTGTTGCTAACCAAGTGGAACCCATTCTTGCATGGGGATCCCAATTATCCATTTATCCATTCTTGTTTGTGTTCAACTGCAGATCATTCAAATCGTTCGTGGTACTGGACTCGGTGTTCCAAGCATATGACTGGAGACCGGTCGGCTCATGAACCGTGAGTAAATTCATCGGTACTGTTAGATTCGGGAATGATCATTTTGGTGCAATTATGGGTTATGGAGATTATGTTGTTGGTGATAGTGTTATCTCCAGGGTATATTACGTAGAAGGTCTTGGTCATAACTTATTTTCGTTGGTCAATTCGTGATTCTGATCTAGAAGTAGCCTTCAAAAAACATACTTGTTTCGTTAGAGAACTTGATGGTAAGGAACTTTTAAGAGGAACACGTGGTTCAAATCTATACACCATCTCTATCGAAGATATGATGAAGTCTTCTCCAATTTGCTTGTTGTCAAAGGCTTTGAAAACAAAGTCATGGTTATGGCATCGTCGTCTCAATCACTTGAACTTCGGCACCATCAATGATCTCTCCAGAAAGGACTTAGTTGTAGGTTTACCTAGACTAAAGTATGAAAAGGATCATCTTTGTTCAGCATGCCAATTGGAAAAAAGCAAGAAGTATGCCCACAAACCCAAACCTACAAACTTCGTTCTGAGAAGTTCTTCATACAATCCACATGGACTTATGTGGACCCATGAGAGTGAAAAATATCTTTGGGAAGAAATACGTGTTAGTTGTGGTTGATGATTACTCTCGATTCACTTGGGTTAAGTTCTTAAGGACAAAGGATGAAACTCCGGATATCATCATCAAACTTATCAAACAGTTGCATGTTCGACTTAACAAAACTGTAAGAATCATCCGAACAGACAATGGAACTGAGTTTGTTAATAAACAACTTAGTGAGTTTTATGAAAGTGTTGGAATCAGTCATCAAAGAAGTGTTCCACGAACTCCTCAACGGAACGGTGTAGTTGAAAGGCAAATCAAACTCTTGTGGAAGCCACAAGAACAATGCTGATTTACTCAAAGGTTCCAATGTTTCTCGGTGAAGCCATTGCCCTTGCATGCTACACTCAAAATCGATCCCTAATTCACCCTGCTCATGGAAAAACTCCATATGAACTTGTCCACAATAGAAAACCTAATCTCTCATTCCTTCGTGTGTTTGGTGCATTGTGTTATCCAACTAATGAGGGTCAAGACTTAGGAAAACTTAAGGCTAAAGCGGACATTGGAGTATTTGTAGGATATGCACCAAACAAAAAGGGATACCGAATCTACAACAAAAGAACCCGAAATATCATGGAAACAATTCACGTTACGTTCGATGAGTTGACCGGTCCAATGGCTCCAATCCAGATTCGGACCCGCATCTCAACTTTCAAAGTACAGTCCAATTGGTTCATCCCTTGTACCTAACTCATCTCCAACAACTCCATATGTACCTCCATCAGAAGATGATTTAAACAAATTGTTTGATCCAATGTTTGATGAACACTATGAGCCAAATGCTAATGATATGTCAATTCCATCATCAGAGGTTGCTCTAGCCTATCAATGAAGTCAACCCTTCGTTTCAATATCATTAAGTCAAAAGCGCTCTTGATCACTTTGTCTCATCAACAAATCATCAATCATCAATGTACATCATGGAATTGTTTCTGGCACACATGATGAAGTTAATCCCTTTGCTACTCTCGAAGATGCTCCATTTGAAAACATATTTGCTCTTGAATCATCATCAGAACCATCTTCATCAGGAGACATCGACTCTGCTACTTCAGTTCCTCAACAACAACCACATGAACACCTTAGAAAATGGACACATGATCATCCATTGGACAACATCATTGGAAACCCCTCTCGTCCAGTATCTACACGTAAACAACTTGCAACCGATGCCTTATGGTGCTTCTTCAACTCCGTACTCTCTAAGGTCGAACCAAAAGATGTTAAAACGCCATGACAAGCCGTTCAATGCCATGCAAGAAAAAATTCATGAGTTTGATCGACTAGATGTATGGGAATTAGTACATGCTCTAGATTGTGCTATGATCATTGCTCTAAAGTGGATCTTCAAAGTGAAACTTGATGAGCATGGTGATGTTTTAAAGAATAAGGCTCGATTAGTTGCAAAAGGATACCGTCAAGAGGAGGGTATTGACTTTGAAGAATCATTTGCTCCATTGCTCATATCGAGGCAATCGAATCTTTTGGCTAATGCTGCAAGTAAGAACATGGTAGTATTATCGATGGATGTAAAGACGCTTTTCTTAACGGAGATCCGAAAGAAGTTTCGTCGCCAAACCCAAGGCTTTGTGAATCCAGAGTATCCTACTCACGTCTATCATTTGAAGAAAGCTCTTTACGGTTTGAAGCAAGCTCCAAGGGCATGGTATGATACGCTATCAAAGTTTCTTCTATCTTTGGATTCAGAAAGGAGAGTTGATCCGACATTGTTCACCAAGAAGTTAGGCAAACATTTAATTCATGTTCAAATATATGTTGATGATATTATTTTTTCCTCGACCGACCCCAATGAATGTGATCGTTTTTCAAATGAAATGGGTTCCAAATTTCAAATGTCAATGATGGGACAAATGTCATTTTTCTTGGGATTACAAATTTCACAAAGTCCGGGAGGCATTTTTATAAATCAATCTAAATATGCAAATGAGATTTTAAAGAAATTTGGATTTGATTCTTAGTGACCCTGTTGACACTCCCATGATAGAGCGTACTAAACTAGATGAGGACCACTCGGGGATCATGGTAGACCAAACGAAATATCGTAGTATGATCGGATCCCTGATGTACCTCACAGCCAAGTAGACTAGACATTCTTGTTGCATGTGTGCTAGATACCAGGCTAAGCCTACCAAAAGCACCTTGAAGCGGTTAAACGGGTCTTTCGGTATCTCCAAGGAACCATCAATATGGGACTTTGGTACCAGAAGGACACCGGTATGTCACTAACGGCCTATCTGAGATGCCGATCATGCGGATGTCAAGATACATCGTCGAAGTACGTCTGGAGGTGCTCCGTTTTTGGGTGATAAGCTTGTGAGCTGGTCTTCAAAGAAGCAAATGAGTACTTCTATTTCCTCTGAGGATGAATACATAGCCATGTCATCTTGTTGTGCTCAAGTCTTATGGATGAGATCCCAATTATCTGACTATGGCTTTGAATTCAACAAAATCCTCTCTGTATTGTGATAATAAAAGGGCTATTGCTCTCTCATGCAACAACGTTCAACACTCAAGAGCAAAACACATCGACATTCGACATCATTTCATCGGGGAGCAAGTAGAAAACGGTGTGGTGGAACTTTATTTTGTGAGGAGTCGAATACCAGTTAGCAGAAATTTTCACCAAAGCTCTTCCTAGAGAACGTTTTGAGTTTATCCTTCCACGACTTGGTGAAAAGAGTCTTCAACCTGAAACACTTAAACGTCTTCAAGAGGAAGAAGAGGAGTAAAGGTCTTTCTTCATCTATCTCTTGTAAATATTTATTCAAAAAGCAAAATACAAAATTTCAAAACCTTCAAAAAGCAAATAGAAAAATATAAAACTTTCAAAAATCCATAAAAAAAAATCTTGTAAAATTTCAAAAAATATTGTCATTTTGTCATGTTTTTCTCAATTCGAAAATATCTACGGTCTTTGTGTTGTCATTCAAAGAATGACACGGGACTTTAGATATTGTTCGAATGTTCTTAAAAAAATATATATATATATATATATATATATATATATATATATATATATATATATATATATATATATATATATATGTATATAGGAGAAAATCAAACTATGGTTTATTGTCATTTCAAGTAACCCGTTTTTCAAAGAAAGAACAGAGCCATGCTTTATGTTGTTTTTCAAATCTCACGCTCTGATTCTTTAAAACAATTACTTACCATCTAATGAAAACTAATTGCTTTGTTAAATAACTCGAACTCTATTTTTGAAAATCATCCGGACTTAACTTTTGTCAAAATATCTATCTCTTAATCAACAACTTATGTCATTGATTGAGGGGAGAATGATTTCAATTAAATCAAAAGGTTGTTTGACATACAATTGTTTTCAAAAGATATTCATGCATGTTTAATCAATGGAGTGTAAAGTCTCAAAATCCGATCCTTATCGGTTAAAATGTTCTCATAATCAAGTCACAATTCTCCTGAAAAGCTTTCAAAATCAATTTAAATCTACAGAGATCACAAATCTCAAATGATTTGAAAATTGTGATCGGGGAGAATTTGTGATTTAAATTGGATTTAAACTGATAATTTGATAAATGGTTTCAAAATGTTTAGAAAGCTTTTCTCCCCACATGTGCCAAACGATTTCAAATTTTCCATGCACATGTTGAGGGGAGCATCCTTTTAAAACCACAAAGAATTGAAACGTGATTGATTTGTATCTAAGTGCAGGTTCCTTCTAATATGTGCAAAACTCTTTCAAACCTTGAGGCACATATTGAGGGGGAGCAAATTTGTGAAAACCTCATCCTTCCCCAAGATGCTTTATCTACTTGATTTGAACTAGGAAGTGATGTTGATATCTTTAGAAAATGGTAATCAAAGAAGTTAATTCTTCCTCTTGCCTCCGTGTGCCAAAATGATTTCAAACACATGAGGCACATGTTGAGGGGGAGCTCTGTTTCTAAAATTATCAAAAACCATTCAGGTACAAAATGCTTTGATAATATATCACAAGTATCTGGATTGATTTTCAAATGGTTTTCAATTGGTTCCAATGGCGGATGAACAATACCAAATAGACCGACCAAATTTACTTTATGTATGGTGATATAAGGATGATAAGGTTAGGTATTTGTTCCCATGATCCGCCGGAACCGGAGGGATCTACCCAGGGACAATCCACTAGATAGTGTAGAAGTCCTTAGGTTTGATGAAAAAGGAGAAAAGTGAGATATGGGAAGAGTGCGGACTGAGACTGAGCTAGTACTGGAATAAACCCAACAAGGTTCTAGTTATGAAGTCTTGGTAAGCAATGAAGGGGTTGAAGAATGAAAAAGAAATGAAATGAGAAAAGGGTGAAAAGAAATAGCCCTCCATTAATTCAACCTTAGGCGTAAACCGGGTTCAATTCATAAACTACTGGTGGTTACCAAGGTAACATCGGTATTGAAGACAAGACGTCATGAACCCAATGACGCACTGCACTACAACTTCCCAAGCTACTCAAGTTCCTCTTAAAAGGACTTGTTTCATTCTCACGGGAACCGACATTATCTATCGACTTTCTCTTAGAGTTTGTTGATATTGAAGAAGGAGACCCTCTCCCTAGTCTCCGGCATAGGAACCAAATGTGCACTATTGAGTCTAGAGACACGAGATCATCAAATAAATCTCCTTAGGACACTGTCAATGAAGACTCTCTGTTCCACACAATGTGGAAAGAGAGATTATATCTTATGAGTCCTACGCATTATCCTTGTGGTATTGCGAACATCTAAGTAATATGCTAACATATACACAATGAAGATGGAAAGCCTTCTGGAGCCAACATCAAACAAGCTCCTGGTGGGTGGCAAGTGAGATCTATCTAATAGATCAACCATGTGACAACTGAACAGAAACAATGGGGAGATTCAATTTTTTGAATCAATCCTGGTTCAGGTTATGGATTGACGGATACCTATGAAAAACCGGTTGTTGTGCTTAAAAACTCTTTTCTTTAGCACATCGACTATGTACTAATATTTCAAAATAAAAGGTGTTTATGATTGATAATTGATTTTCATTAAAACCTTTGTTGTATTGCAAAAACAATTTCTATTGTGCGGTACTCGATTGTTTTTCAAATCTCTTTTCATCAATCAGTGAATCTCAATTCGCTGGTTCACTCACTCCGTGTTGTCTTCTTTGAGACGTTCGGTTTGAGAACACTAGAGAAGGCGAAACCCCGTCAAGGAAATTCTTCGAATTATACCGATCACAGCAGCATACTTGTACGATCAACGGGAACCGTGGGACGTGTACCTCAATTCAACGAAAGTGATCAAAGACACTTTCATGCGCTTTATTGCTAAATGATGTATGCAGGTACGGCCGACGTTTGCAGCTGATCAGAATGAAGCGGTCAATCCATAGCCGCATGCTCACACATCACATTCATTTAAAAAAGAAATCATGATTAATGCATCAATGACTCTGATATTCTCACTCCACGCTGCTGCCAATATCATGAATCAACGAAAGCTTCCGCTACTCTGATGAGAAGAAATCATGATCCAGAATGTGAGCATGTCGGTCCAAATGTCACAACATCACATAATACCAACACCACAAAGGATGAGTCAGAGATTTATGATAAGCTGATGATCTCAAAGCTGGCTCAAAACTCATTATCACGTGGATCAGTTAAATACCTCCACTTGGATTCACCAAACATGCAAAATGAAGAATCGATGACTACAAGTTTCAGAGCAAAGAACTTTAACAAGAATCCAAGAACAATTTTAATGTAACATCTGTTTGTATTCAATGTATTTTGAGGTGACCTCCCTTAGGGGGAGATTGTTAGGATTTAGAAAATCCAGTTATTAAAGAGTCGGTCACCTCAAGTATATGAAATCGTTAGAAAGCTCGTAGTCGTAGATTATTTAATGTTAAGTAGTATTTAGTTAAGTAAAACTGTGGAGGACGGACGGGTCTTTACCCATGTATGCGATCCACGAGCCCGTAGGTGGCGAATTATGTAAGAACTATAAATACTCTCTACCTCCCAAGGTAGAGAGTTGGAGCTCATAATAATACTTTTACTTTCTCTCACTAAGTTCCCAAACCTCTAACTCTTTCTCTCTAAAACCTCATCTTATACGCCTCTTTGATCTTTGGTTTAGTGTGTTTATTAAATCCAATATCTAACAATTGGTATCAAGAGCCATGGTTTGATCATCTCTCTTACAATAGTTATAGAAAATAGGGGGGGACCTAAGTTGCCATATTGTAAACTTGTTATAGAAGTGTAGTGTGGCCAAATTATAAAGAATGAGACTTGAGGGACCATTTGTTCCAAAGGGACAAAGTTATCCTCTACAAGAATCTGGATAATTCCATAATATTCATTCTATTTCCAGAAAATATATAGTGTATGTGTGTGTCGAGATAAAATGGAGGAAAAATAATGAAGTTGATGGTCACAATTGTGAAGGAATTTGTGTTCCTAATCATGATACAAGCTAGAATCCATGATCCTTATGCAAGTAAGTGTCACTAATTGTGTTTAATTGTGAATTGAAAAGTTAGGGTTCTTATACCTACATTGGGGATTTTGGGTAATTGTGTTTGCAAACACTAATTGAGATGTTATAGAATAATAGGGTGAAACCCCTTTGATGGAATTGAATTAAAATGGGTAATTTCGGACATGAGCATATTATGATTATTGAAATGGTTGATTAATAGAGTTATAGTAAATATGTGATGTTTTATTATGGGTAAAAGTTGAGGAATATATGGGTTGGATCATCAAATAATCGATATATGATTATTTGATGAATTAGAGGATGTTTATGTGAGCCAATTGGTTGTGTAAACCATGGCTATAGTTTATTATTTATGTTTTAAATGCATTTTTATATTATGTTTAAGGATATTAACTTGGATGATGGTGATTGATTATGGCTAATGAAAGATATGAAAAATGATGGTAATTGTGTATGGCTTAGCATGGATTGCTAAGGTAAGTAATTCCGGTTACTACATGCTTAATGTGGAAATTATTATATGATGTGTTTATAATTGTTATAGTAAAGATTGGTTGTAGTTAAGTTAAGGAATTTATGGAAAACTAGAAGGGGGGTTGAATAGTTTTTCCGATTTTAAGTTAGTTTCCAATAACTTTAGATTCGATGTTGTGTGAAATCGTATGGATGTAGAGAGAGTATAGATCTAAGAGTAATGCAAATAAAGAAAGTAAAGTAAGGGTTAGAAATGACACAATCGATTTATAGTGGTTCGGCTACAAGGACACGTTCCTTGCCCTACTCCACTCCCCGAGTCACCTACTCGAGAGTTCAAGCACTATGTCAACAAACTCCTTCAACTTGGCGGAGAAGCCTTCACAACGTTGCTTACACCTTTTTCCGGTACAAAGCGAAATACCAAGTCCGTAACAGGGAGGACCAAACCAACACGACTATTACACAACAAATATGTGAAATATCAAGTACAAGATCTTTGCTACAGAAATCTTGTGGAGGAACAAATCAATCAAGGACCCCTTGCTTGGATGACTTGTAGAATGCTCGTGATATCGCCTTAGAGAAGGACCTATATGAGAATCACAATAGAAGAAAGAAGAACAACTCTCTAGATCAAGTGATCTTTTGTTAGAAGAGTGTAAGAATATATGAGAGAGTTAGTAAGAAGAGGGGTGACTAAAAATGAAGAAATGGCTCTCTATTTATATGCAAAATCTTGCCACTGTTGCACGGATCTCACAGATCCCTTGCTTAAGGGATCCGTCTAGTGTAACTCCAGGGATCCGTGGGACGCTCCTCTTTGCCCATGGGTTTTTGGGTTATGGGTCATGGGTCATGGGTTATGGGTTGGTCCATGCTTATTTATTTAGATACAATGTATCTAATAGATGCAATGCATCTAGTCAATGGATCATGGGTTAATACCATGGGTCATGGATATGCTCCATGGGTATGGTTCATGGGTTGTGGTTTTACCCATCCTAATAAACTATTACAACAAATGATTTATTACAACAATTTGTATTAAATGACTATATGTAAATGCTTTACAAAAATAACATGTATCCTTATAATTTTACTTATGATAACATTATATTTGTTATCAACAAAACACAAAGAGATCGCTAAATATTAATAAACGTTTTTACGGTTTATTTGTATTAACAATCTCCCCCTTTTTGTTGATGACCAAAACATAATGTTATGATGAGTAAAACTAAGATTAGATGTATGTTTTGAAAGCCTAAGTTTTACTTCTTTTCCCCCTTTTTGTCGAAACAAAAAGTTACCCTAACAAAGAAATAAAAAGTGGAAAAATAGTCCACGTATCTCAAACTCCCCCTTGATGGTAGCTCCCCCTAGAATGGGGCGTCAAGTGAGAAAAAAAAATATCCTACAAAGAAAGGGTTAGTAGTAACATGCATAAATAATCTTGTGATTGACGAGAATCAAGATTGGGAGCCAAGGTATGTAAACAAGGCCTTGTAATAAAACAACAAAATGTAATGGTATTTATGCCACAGACAAGCATGTAAAACTAAGAACAAGACTTGTTCTTAAAAATGACTCAAAAGAGAAAAAGTAAAAAACGATTCCTTCTATGCTTGCATAAGGTTATGGATGGAAGTTTTGGTGAGTGATGATGTTGATGCGATCAAGGATGAGGTTGAGTATGACTCGCATTTCTTCCCAAATTTCTATTGCAAGGTCCCTAGTGGATTGGAAATGTTCACAATGTAACTGATGTGGGTAATGAGTGCGGAAGTTTTCTGGGTTATTTTGATTTGTGAGATGCGAAAGTTGTGGTGGAAAAGTTGGAAAATACGGATCAAAATCCGGAATGTTTAGAAGTGGTGGTGGAAAAGAACCTAGATGTTCTTGTAACACAATGGGAGCTAAAGGTGGTGAGGTTTCAAGGTCTTTGAAGATTGTGTTTTTAGAAGTAGGAGGTGTCAAAAACACTAGTTCTTTTTGCTTGGTTTGTTGAGATCTTGTGGGAGTCTTAAGGAGTTCCAAAAGAATGGCCTTAGGTGGTGATTGGATGGGTGATGAAGTTGGTGTACTTGTTGGTGATGAAGGAGGTGTTATAATAGAAACATTTTGTGGTGAGTGAGCGGTTGGTGATTAACCATTTGATGATGGTTTTGTTAAGCAACAAGGCTGGATGCTAATCCTTGCGGATTTCCTAGATTTTGGTTGTGATATTTTGGAAGGTGGGAGGAAAAATTTTGGAGTTCTTGAAAGGGATTGTTTGCACTAGGTGATTCAACTACGTTGGAAGATATTTTGGGTGACATGATGATGTTTGTTTGTGAGGTTAAGAATGGTGAATATGCAAGCATTTTGGGAATCCTATTTATAGAAAAATAATGCATTGTAATGAATACTTGACCCAAAATGTGGATTAAAATCTAATGATTAGATATGAATTTAAGGCATGTGATCAGGAGAACACAAGCATTAAGTAACATACTCCAAAAAATAAAAATAAATTATGAAAATATTGAAGTTTTCATCCAAAGTGAGAAAAATAGAAGCTAAAATTAGCTTCTGTCTCACGGATCCCACGGATCCTTCCCTTGAGGGAACCGTCCAGCATTAAGGCTGGGATCCGTGGTACTGGGTGACTCAGGCAGCTTAAAATTTTTCTTTTTGGAAACATTTGTGCCTAGTGTGTGCCTATATGCAAACCATTTGGAGTTGCGGTTATCTCGACTCCTAAAAAGAAAAAATAAACTAGAAGTGAAAAGATCACACTATTATGTGAGATAACCCCGAGTGCTCCTAATTCATTGTTGCTTAAATGAATGTACCCGAAAACACATATTAGTTATGTGTCCTCTTTAGTATTCAAAAGACATGAGATGCAATGAAAACGGGTTTTTACTTTGTATTAATAATGAAAAAGCGATTCATCCTAGACGTGATAAATGGCTTTTTATGAAAGTGATACGGGAAGAGGTATCCTTTTAGAAAACACTTTAAAAAGAGATTTCTTTGTGTGAATAAAACGTTTATTCCTTAAAAAAATAGTTATGCAATTACGTGTTTGCAAGAGGTACTTGTTTTGAAAAATAAGAGAAGACTATGAAAGTACGAGTTATAAGTAAAAACTTAGCTCGGGTTTTGAAAATTCCCGTATTGCTTGTGAGTTGTGTGTGAAATAGAGATCCTAGACTCAGAAAGAAAAAGGCTAGTGTTTACATACCTTGTAGAGTTTAAAAGCTAATTACGATGATTGTTCCATGAGACCAAGACCAAGACGAAGTAGGTTGAATTGTTCCCGCTTCAACGGTTTGGTGAGGACGTCGGCTATGTTGTCTTCGGACGCTACCTTCTCAATAGAGATGTTCCCCTTTTGAACATTGTCTCTTAAGAAGTGATGACGAATCTCTATATGCTTTGTGCGAGAATGCAATACCGGATTCTTGCTTAAGTCGATGGCACCTTTGTTGTCACATAGAATGGCTATGTCACTTAGATGAATGTCGTAGTCAACTAACGCTTGTTTCATCCATAGTGCTTGTTGGCATGCTTTGCCGGTGGAGACATATTCGGCTTTGGTTGTTGATATGGCCAATGCCGTTTGCATCTTTAAGAACCAAGATGTGAAACAACATCCCATAAAAGTACATACCCCACTAGTACTTTTTCGGTCAACATAATCACCTGCATGGTCAGAATCTGCATATACAATTGTTTCTACCCCCGTACCCTTAGGATACCACAATCCTAATTGAGTCGTACCCTTAATGTACCTAAAAATTCTTTTGACGGCTTCTAGATGTGATGTTTTAGGATCTTCTTCAAACCTAGCACATAGACAAACACTAAACATGATATCCTGCCGACTAGCAGTGAGGTAGAGAAGACTACCAATCATGCCACGATATTTTGTGTTATCAATGGATTCTCCATCTTCATCTTTTGTGAGTTTAGTGTCGGATGACATTGGTGTTCTTATGGGTTTTGACTCTTCTAAATAAAATTTCTTTAACATCTGATTAATGTATTTAGATTGATTAAAGAAGATACCATCTTCTACTTGTTTGATTTGTAGACCAAGAAAGAAGCTAAGTTCTCCCATCATACTCATCTCGAACTCGTCATGCATGATTTTAGAGAAATCATCACACATGTCTTGACAAGTAGATCCAAATATAATATTATCTACATATATTTGAACAATGATTATATGTGACTCTCTTTTCTTAGTAAAAAGTGTGTTATCAACTAACCCTATGGTGTAGTTGTGTTTGATTAAGAATGACTTGAGTCTATTATACCAAGCTTTTGGAGCTTGTTTAAGACCGTAAAGGGCTTTCTTTAACTTATACACATGTTTAGGTTTTTCAAAATCGATGAAGCCCAGAGGTTGAGCTACATATACTTCTTCATTAATAAAACCATTTAAAAAATCACTTTTGACATCCATTTGATAAACCTTAAGATCATTAGCACAAGCATAAGCAAGAAGTATTCTTATAGACTCTAATCTAGCCACGGGAGCATAGGTCTCATCAAAGTCTATTCCTTCTTGTTGATTATACCCTTGGGCAACGAGTCTAGCTTTATTTTTAGACACTACACCGTTTCCATCTAACTTGTTTTTATATACCCATTTGGCTCCTATTATGGTTTGATTACTAGGTGGAGGGACGAGTGTCCACACATCGTTAGAAACAAATTTATTTAACTCTTCTTGCATAGCCATTACCCAACTTTCATCTTTTATGGCTTCTTGTGTATTCTTAGGTTTTATGGTTGAGACAAAACAAAATAGGCTACTTTGGTTTTGTACTTGAGACCTTAAGGTTCTTTCGTTTAACTTTCCTATGACCTTATCTACGGGGTAATCTTTGGACTCTTTAATATTTATGATTTCATCATTTAAAGTTTCTTCTTCTTCGTTTATCTTTTTCTTTATTACAATGGGTTCACTCTCGACAATCTCGTCATCGACAAGAGGTAGAGTAGGTTTGGGTGGACTCTCATCAAATTTTACTTTTAATGACTCTTCAACCTTCATTGTTTCTTTATTTAATATGACGTAAGCTTTGCTATTAGGAGAGTAACCTAAAAAGATACCTTCGGTTGATTTAGGATCAAATTTTGTAAGGTAATCTTTAGTTTTAAATAGAAAACATTTGCTACCAAAGACTCTAAAGTGGTCTAACGTAGGATTTTTGCCTCGAAGTAACTCGTATGGATTTTTACCTAAAAATGGTCTAATTAAGACTCGATTAAGTATGTACGTTGAGGTATCAACGGCATTGCACCAAAACTTTTGAGGTATTGATTGCTCATTTAGCATGGTGCGACTCATTTCTTGTAGGGTTCTATTCTTTCTTTCAACTACCTCATTCGATTGTGGAGTGCGAGGAGCCGAGAAGTTGTGATTAATACCATTAGCTTCACAAAAGGCTCCAAATTGCACTTCATTATCGAATTCCCTACCATGATCCATTCTAATAGACACTATAGGACTTCTTAATTATCTTTGGATTTTCTTACTTAATATTTCAAAGTGATTGAACGTTTCAGTTTTGTTCTTTAAGAATTTAGTTCATGTGTACCTAGAGTAATCATCCACTATAACCAAAGTGTAGTAGTTACCTCCATAACTTTGGATAGCGGATGGACCAAATAAATCCATGTGTAGTAATTCTAGACACTTAGTTGTAGAGACTATATTTTTAGCTTTGTGACTAGCATGGACTTGTTTTCCTACGTTACAAGCATCACAAAAGTGATGTTCATATTTTAATTTTGGTAGATCTCTTACTAGATCTTTAGATGATAGCGATTGAAGAAGTCGCATGGTGGCATGACCCAATCTTCGATGCCATAAGGTCTAAGTATCATCCATAGAAGTAAGACAAAGTTTGTCTTTAGGTTCATTACCAATTTTAATGACATAGACTCCATGTTTCCTAATTCCTCTACCTATGGTGATACCGTTTTTCAATATCTTACTACCGGTTTCGTTAAAAAGTACGTTGCACTTTTTATCACATATTTTTCCTATACTTAAGAGGTTAAAGTTTAGGTTTTCTAAGTGACACACATCGTTGATGGTTAGAGATTTGTTAGAAATCGTACCTTTACCGATGATTTTGCTTTTGCTATTTCCAAATACCACATTTCCTCCATTGAAGGATTCATATGTGGAGAATAACTCCTTATTGCCGGTCATGTGCCTCGTGCACCCGCTATCCTTGATCCATTCATCTGGATATAGGTCGACCTTTAAGCACACCTAAGGGAACAATTAACTCAAAAGTTTGGTCCCCATTTGTTCATGGGTCCATTAGTGTTAAACATTCCATTCATGTTAGACATATATGGATAAGATGAGAATGTGTTCCATGGTGCAAAGCTTTGAAATGGAAAGCCATTTCGCATATTTGGATTCCATCCCATTTGATGGTTACTTCTCGGATAAACATTTTTAGGTCTCCTAGATGTGTTCGGTTTTGAAAATGATGGACCTTTGTTTCTTGAGAAACTTTGATTTTATCTTGGAGGTGGTTGTCTGATAGTAAGATGGGTTGGTTTCTTCTTATTAACAATAACAAAATCAGTTCTAGACGAGGAAGCTATATTATTACCACTGTTTGCTTCAGCAGACCCATGGATCCCTGGCTGTACACTAGCCGGTTCCCTTTTTGTGGGATCCGCGGGATCCGTGACTACAGTGGTTTGTTTTTCTAGTGCCTTTACGAATTGTGTTTATTTGTTTTCACTAGTTGATGCATTAAGTTCCTGAAAACCTAGACTTTTTTGGTTGTTTCCTGTTTTAACACTATCCAATATCATATCTAAGGTATTAGTGTTCATTCTAGCAATCTTAGAGTCTAGATGATCAACTATTGTTTGAAGTTGAACGCAAAGTTCACATTCGCCACTTGCTATCTTCCCCTTTTCTAGACGTTTTAATTTTGCCTTTAACTCTATGACTTCCTTTTCTAGATGTTGGTTTTGGTTTTTCAAAAACTTGTTTTTGTTGATTACTTTTAAACTAATTTTGCAAAGTTTATCATATTCATTATGCAATGAGTCATCATCTAATGATGAGCTACTATAGTATTCGTGACATACCTCGTCATTTGCCATAAGACAAATTTCTTCGTCCTCCTCCTCGCTCATTCCCCACGAACCGCTCACGAATGCTTTTTGATCATCGTGTTTGGGACACTTACTAATAAAGTAGTTTGGTTCCCCACATTTAAAGCAAGCGCGATCATCCCTTGCCTTCTTGTCCTCTTTGCTTTTCCGGAATCCCTTCTTTTCGTCATATGGTTGTTTGACGTATCTTTCCTTTCTTCTAAAGAACTTTTTGAAGTCCCTTACCGCCATGGCATACTCCTCGTCATCACTATCCGAAGAGGAGTTCTCTTCATTGCTTGAGACCTTCTTGGCTTTAAGGGCAAGAGATTTGTGCTTCTCTTTCACTTTTGAGGCTTCGGAATCTTTAGCAAGGACAAGCTCATAGACCTTTAAGTTGCCTATGAGTTCATCAAGGGTGAGGATTGTCAAGTTTTTTGATTCTTCAATTGCCGTCACCTTAGATATCCACTTGGATGGAAGTGCCCTTAGATATTTCCTAACATGATTACGGCTCGAGAAAGATCCATCAAGTGCTTGTAAAGATATAATTATAGTATTAAAGTTAGCAAAAGAATGATCTAAAGTTTCCTCATCCGATATTGAAAATTGTTCATATTGTAGAACAAATAAGTCTATTTTATTGTTTTTCATTTGTTGATTACCTTGATGAGTTACAACTAAAGAATTTCAAATTTCTTTAGAGATTTTAAGCATGGAGATTCTTTCGAATTCCTTTTTGGGTAAAGCATTATATAAAACCATTTTAGTTTCACTATTTTTGGAAAGCTTTTTCTTAATTTCATCGGTGAGTTTATCATGAGGTATGTTAACTAAAATTCCATTTTCATCTTTTGCAGTGGCTTCAAAATCGCCTTCAATAATGATGTACCAAAGATCAATATCTTTAGACTTCACATACGTTTTGAATCTATTTTTCCAATATATAAAACCATTAGTTTCAAGTAGTGGAGGTCGTTGCATGGATTGCCCTTCCTTGTAATTTTCAGAACCCATAGTGATCGAAAAGTTTTTAAAATATGGTTTACTTTAAAACTTTTATAAACTTAGCTCTTGATGCCAATTGTGGAAACCTAGAAGGGGGGGTTGAATAGTTTTGCCGATTTTAAGTTAGTTTCCAAAAACTTTAGATTCGATGTTGTGTGAAATCGTATGGATGAAGAGAGAGTATAGATCTAAGAGTAATGCAAATAAAGAAAGTAAAGTAAGGGATAGAAATGACACAACCGATTTATAGTGGTTCGGCTACAAGGACACCTTCCTTGCCCTACTCCACTCCCCGAGTCACCTACTCGAGAGTTCAAGCACTATGTCAACAAACTCCTTCAACTTGGCGGAGAAGCCTTCACAACGTTGCTTACACTTTTTTCTGGTACAAAGCTAAATACCGAGTCCGTAACACGGAGGACCAAACCAACACGACTATTACACAACAAATATGTGAAATATCAAGTACAAGATCTTTGCTACAGAAATCTTGTGGAGGAAAAAATCAATCAAGGACCCCTTGCTTGGATGACTTGTAGAATGCTCGTGATCTCGCCTTAGAGAAGGACCTATATGAGAATCACAATAGAAGAAAGAAGAACAACTCTCTAGATTAAGTGATCTTTTGTTAGAAGAGTGTAAGAATATATGAGAGAGTTAGTAAGAAGAGGGGTGAGTAAAAAATGAAGAAATGGCTCTCTATTTATAGGAAAAATCTTGCCACTGTTGCACGGATCCCACGGATCCCTTGCTTAAGGGATCAGTCTAGTGTAACTCCAGGGATCCGTGGGACGCTCCTCTTTGCCCATGGGTTTTTGTGTTATGAGTCATGGGTCATGGGTTGGTCCATGGTTATTTATTTAGATACAATGTATCTAATAGATGCAATGCATCTAGTCAATGGATCATGGGTTAATACCGTGGGTCATGGATATGCTCCATGGGTATGGTTCATGGGTTGTGGTTTTACCCATCCTAATAAACTATTACAACAAATGATTTATTACAACAATTTGTATTAAATGACTATATGTAAATGCTTTACAAAAATAACATGTATCCTTATAATTTTACTTATGATAACATTATATTTGTTATCAACAAAACACAAAGAGATCGCTAAATATTAATAAACGTTTTTACGGTTATAATTATTGGACCAATATGGAATTGATGAAGGTTAATGAGTTAATTGCCTAGTGAAGTATTAAGGTATGTGTTGTTGTCTTATGTGCTAATTGTGCTATGGTTTGTGTGTAGCAATGCTTATGTGAATTATATGATGATAGAAGCATTACCATGTTTTAGCCGATTACTTACTAAGCGTTTTCGCTTACGTTATAGTTGACTACATTTTGTAGGTTCTTGCACAAGGAAGTGCTATTGCTTGGATTTAAATAATTTTTTGACTATGTGGAAGATTGATTGTGTATGATTAAGAGCTAGGTAGATAACGAGCTTCAAATAACTATTTGTGCCCCCGTTTAATTTGAAAAAGTTTCATAAACTTGTTGTGGAGTGTCAAGTGTCATGTTATAAGGGTTATAGTATTGTTTTGTAATGATATGTTAAAGATATGTTCTAAAGAGTCAAATTGTAAGTTTATGTCTTTCTTAAAGGGGTGTTTAGATTAGAGTGTAATTAATGTTAAACATGTTTTAGAGTGTTGGTTATAGTTATTAAGATATTTGGTTAAAGTTGAAGAGGTTTAAATGATTATTTGAGTTGAAATGGGTCAAGAATGGTTGTGCGGTTTTGCTATCAAAATGTGCAGGTCTGTAGACCTGAAGGCGTCACGAAATTGTGGGTAACGGCGTCAGACCCAGTTGCGACGACGTCGGGTTTAAAACTCTCTGAACCGTCGCGTGTTAATTCTGAAAAGTGATTTAATTCTTGGTTAAAGGGGGACGACGTCGCACCTTAGAAGGCGACGACGTCTGCTTGTTGTAACAGGTCAAAATGATGTTTTGTTATAGTCTTGTGCTATTGGTTTAAGAAGTTATCGAGTATATGTTATAATAAGAATTGTCAATGTTCAAATGTCATAGTTTTGTCGTATATTGTAGAGTTTAATGAGAAAAAGTTTTAGTCAAACGTTTCCGCATCAAAGTTTTCAAAATCGAGTAATTTCTGGTCAAACCGGAAAACGGGGCGTAACAGTAAATTCATGATAAAGGATTTGGGTTTATTAAAATACTTTCTAGGAATTGAACTTTTAGAAAATGATAATGGAATTTGTATGACCCAAAGGAAATACTGCTTAGAACTTTGACATGAATTTGGTTTGCTTACAGCCAAACATGTGTTTACACCTTTACCAGAAAATTGTGTTTTAAGCTGCAAAGAGTCTTAAAATGAAAAGTTTTGAAAAGTATTACTGAGTACCAAAAATTGGTGGGCAAACTGATTTATTTAACACATACCAGACCATATATCATATGTTGTTCAGTGTTTAAGTCAACATATGCATTCTCTTTTGCAGTTTCATTTTAAAGTTGCTTTAAGAGTTTTGAGATATTTGAAAAATGCTCCTTGAACTGGTATACAAATCTTTAAATTTAGTGATATGAAACTTAAAGTTTCACTGATTCAGAATCGGCTAAGTGTCTAGTTACTAGGAAGTTTGTGTCTGGTTTTGGTTTATTCTTTGGTAAGTATCTTGTCTCATGGAAGTGTAAGAAACAGGTTATTGTTTCTAGGTCTTCTGTTGAGGCAGAATACATATGCATGACATCTACTACATGTGAGGTCATATGGATTTCAAATTTGTTACAAAGTCTAAAAGTTACAAATTTATATCCTATAAGTGTCGATAGTGATAGTAGTTCAGCAATCCAAATTGTTGCAAACCCAGTTTTTTATGGAAAAATAAAACAGTTTGAAGTTGATATTCATGTTGTGAGGGAAAAAGTAGCTTTGGGTATTTTGAAAACTGAGAAAATTCATACTACTGAATAGACAGCTGATATTTTTACTAAAGCACTTGGTTCTATGCAACATACCAAGCTGTGCAGAATGTTGAACATGTTGGATATGTTTTCTAAGTAATGGGTTGTTGTTTTTTTACCCATTTTAAGTTTGAGAGAGGGTGTTAGATATATGGTCAAACCGAATGGTCAATGTTTAGTCTTTGTGGTTTCTGGTTTTAATAAGTGCAGGGACCATTTGTGACAAAGATCATTCAAGTTTCAATGTTTGTTTCAGTTTTGACAAGTTAAGAAATGCAAGGGCTTAAATGAAGATTGCTGCTATATATACTCTTATCCCAAGCTAGGGTTTCATGATTCTTGTTGCAGTCTTGATATCTCTCTCATTTTTACACACAGTTGATTCTCTCTTTTGCATACGGATGATCAATATCTTTATTTGATCAATATTGTCTTTTTTCATCATAGATTAATCTCTTTATCTGATATGTGGTATTGAGTGTTTGAATGTTTTCGTGGGGTAGATAGCATCCAGTTTGAAGACTATATCTTTTTTGTTGTATTCTTAACGCACTCGTTTGAGAACGTATAGAAATTTATTGTAATAAATCACCAAAAAAGTGGCTTGTTGTGTGATAGAAAGGTGCTTATATAACTTTACAATTGGTTTAATCTAGTGACGCCTTTATATACGCATCACATGTAATTTAATTTAGGCAAAAATGCATATATATCCCTTCCAAAGTGAATAATTGCATATATATCCTCTGTACAAGTTTTTTTAGCACATAGTACAATGGTTTTTATGTATGCTTTGAATATATATGCAATTTTGCATTTTCGAGAAGATATATATGCAAAAACCCCTTTAATTTATAGTGGTGAAACAAATAAAAATTATTGTTAATGTTACCAATGCAATAGAAAGGTGCTTATATAACTTTACAATTGGTTTAATCTAGTGACGCCTTTATATACGCCAAGATTAGGCATTAGTAACGTAAAATATTTTCTTGTCCAAAGCATGAACTGTACTGACTGTTTAACATCGTGGACATTGTAATAAATCTCGTGTGTATTATTTTAATAAACAAGTTAATTAGAATCTGTCTTTAGTGAAGTTTAATGATTAATTATTTTGGCAGTATTATTCGAATATAACTCGATCAGTTTTTCAAAATTTCAAATATTTTTGCCTTTAGATTCGTATGGTACAATTTCATTGTTATTTTATCAAATATCATATATTAGAAGTGTGTGAACTCGTCAAGGAAATAATGTCACTAAATAAAGGCATCGATCGGCGTTATATTGATCAAAGTGAATTAAAAAGTCTAAAGACGCCAAACTTGATTATTTTTAAAGGAAAATTGTATATTTGGGAAGCAACTAATCCTACTTAACTTTGATGCGTTGAGATATTTGTTTTGTTTCTTGTGATTTACGTGGTAGCCTTTGGATTTATTTTATTTTATTCATTTATTTGTTTATTTTTTCTTTTGAAACGACATAGATTTTATTAGAACAAAGCAGTGGCAAATAAATTACACCATCTTTAAGTCGTCATACAATACAACAATCAAATTACACAAACCCAAAACATGTGACTAAATAAACAATCGATCAAGATGTGCAGCTAGACGAGTTTGATATCCAAGCCGACCAGTCATTAGATGCCATTGAAAATCAGTAGTCTTGGAAGTTGGAACTTAATCCTTTAGTTCCTTAGTTATTACTCCCTCCGTCTCAAAATTATTGTCAGGAGACAAGAAGCACATAGTTTAATAAAAGTGGGACCCCTGCAAATTTCAACCACTCAAATAGAATATTCATCCACTAAATTCTCTTTTTATTACCTAAAATAGAAGGTGGACAATTATTTTGAGACACCCAAAAAAGGAAATATGGACAATTATTTCGAGACGGAGAGAGTACGAAGTTTTGACAAAGTTTTATTTCTAAATATTGGTTTCACGTGTTGGTTAGCTTCAAGTTTTTCTTTTCACAATGTTTTCAAGTTATTTTTAAAGAAGAAACTGAAAGAAATTGGAAGGAATCAATTTTTTGTAATGGAAAAGAGGAGGAAGAAAAGTGAGAGGCTAATTAATGTCTTTTGTGCTAATGTGAGTTAAAGTTGATAAGTGAATACATATTGACTAAATTAACCTTACAAACCTATAGTAATATATTTCATCTTTTTGTGAGGGTATAATTATCCTCTATTTTAATCTTTTCATCACTTCTCATCTTCTATTTCACAACTAAAGAACACAAATAAAATTATAACAAATTTTTATTTTCTTTTTTACCCACTTACCGGGCCACCCTCCTCTTCAACCACCACTTTCTTTCCCTTCCAAACTGAATAACACAGTGTAAGTTTTATTTGTCAGTGAAGTTTTTAGTAAAAGCCTCCGTAAATTCCATTTAAAGTTTAATGCAATTTTAAACCGTTTTAATAAAGTGTTTTGTTGAACAAAATAAATAATTTGAAAATATTTATTTGCTAAACAACAAAACTACTCTTATTATTTTTAAATTCCCAACTTTAATTTTAGCATCCTGGAATTTGTACGAGTACATTAGTTATTTGGAAAGTAACCTTTTTGACAATTAATCAAACTACACACTCATGATGACAATAAACTGGAGTACTTGTTTTGTGCTATCTGCGGTTTCGTTTACAACAATGCAGTCGTACCAATTGTTGATTGTTGCTTGAGACATGCGCACTAAGAGACAGAAAACACCGTTAGGCTTACCGTGGGATTGTCTCCCACGATTATCCTCCGTCGTGAGAGTAAGTAATCGGTTTAGGGTTAAAGGAGAGTTAGGGTTTGTCAGTCGTACCTTTAACGAGGGATGTGATTCCCTTTATATACATACGGAATCCTTGTTGGTTCCGTGTTCCTCAACCTTCGGCGTATCCCGCCTAAGTCGGTTGGGAATGATTATCTCTTTGATTAAGAGATATCCTCTATCTGTTCCATAAATAGATTTGTATTTGGGCCTTCGTGGGCCTAAACGCTTATCAGCGTAGCCCAGTTTGTAGCTGGGCTTATCAGTATTGGGCTTTGGATGGGTTCGTGACCCGGATATAGGCTATACGTCATCATGTCCCCCCAGTCTAGTATGCGCAGTGACTAACTGCGGATGCTAGACTAATAACCGTAGTCATTGAAAAAACGTCGAAGCCTAGCCAAGAAGTCATAAAAATATACCAACCGGTACATTGGATCTAGACATTGGACTAAAAAATGGACGCCTCGGAAATCAGGGGAAAGTTACTGCCCCCTTGTCCAATCAAGCAATCTCAACCACATATTTAGGGTTGGTGGGGTCCACGTGTCACTCATCGCATGGATGAGGGAGGTTATATAACCCTTCGCTTCATTTTCACCGTTCCTTCCCACAGTAAAAAGAAAACACTATCCGCCATTACCATAGCTTCAAACATTTCCAGCCACCATACCGTAATATTCATAAGGTAACCGCGCGTGCGCTTTTGTTTTTTATCAGAAAAACAAGAACATGGTTAAGGTATTATCGGATTTCACATCAGACATAACGGAGGAGGAACTTCTACAGTTTGCGTCTGATTACTATATTCCCAGCGCAGTACATCCGGAAGTTCCGGCTGCGAATGCGTCAATAGCGGATTTCCCCGATGGGAAAATTGGGGTATATACGCGTTTCTTCGAATTCGCAAATCAGCGTATAACCATATCGTTATTCTTGAGTGATGTATTGAACTATTACCGCATACACATATCCCAGCTGCACTGCATAGGTGCAGCGAAATTAACCAATTTTGAGGTGAACTGCCGCTTATTAGCCATTAGCCCCACCATCCACCTGTTCCACGCTTTTTACCACACCACGTGGTCACACGGGTGGGTATCCTTCGCGAAGCGCCCTGGGCGTCTCCAATGTTATACGGAAAAATTAGATGCGCTCAGAAATTGGAGGGAAACCTTTTTCTGGGTCGACGACTCGTGCTTTCCTTCTCGCTTTAATTTTTACTCCCAGGGGACACTGCCAAAGGATGAGCGCCCCTCCCCGGATCATATAAGGAGGAGGATGCGGACACAATAAATGCCAACCGCATCCCCATTAACTCCTACCCCGAGGAGTTCTTGGTGCATATTGGCATTAGCCGCAACTATTTTGGCAGTGCAGAAGAAGTGCCAATCTTCTTAGGCGTGGATGGTCAGGGTGGGTGCTCATTCTTTCGTACCCCGTTGAGTTATATTACTGTAAGTTCTTTACTGTTTTTGTTGTCGTACTTGTCATAAACTATTTGTCTTTCTTTGTTGTTGCGCAGAGATGGACTTGTTCAGGGTTGTTCAGCTGGCGAAGCCACTGCAAGTGGAAGTGGGAACCCGTCCGCTAAGGGAGGGAGAAGATCCCGTACTCGTTGCGACGACAGGGCATACCCTGGAGCTGGACCTAGGAGAGGCAGGGGGAGTTCATCCGTTGCGTTAGAAGCAACACCCGTGCAGAGTGTGCCAAGTCCTATAGTTCCCTCTCCCCCAGTGCAACCTGCGCAAGTAGCGGCAGATCACGTGGAGGAAGCGGAAGAGGAAGAAGAAAGCCAGGGATTGAAGCGCAAGAGGATGCGTAGTGGCGATGGCGCTGCTTTCTCCCGAAAGAAGCGCCCTGTTGTGTTGAATGTGGAGTCGTCCGCCAGTGATGTTGCATCGCGCCCACCATCTCCTGACACTTCCATTCCTGCGTAAGTGTCATGATGAAATCTTTTACCTCATTTCCTTACGAGATCACTGAATAACTGTGAATTTCGCGTATTGTCTGTAGGTTCGAACACTCCGCAGAGTCGCCGCCTCATAATAGTCCCGTGCAATCTTCTCACTCCGCGCAGTCTGAACCGTGAAGTCAAAAAAATGCGGATATGTCCGCAGGGGATGCATCAGTGGGGCAACTGGTAGAAGAGTTGGTGCAAGTATCTGCGCATCAGGCTTCGCTAGCGGAGAAGCTAAGGGCTCAGATTTCCGGTGAGAGCAGCCAAGTCGCTCAGAAGGATCAGGCTATTGCGTTGCTGGAGGCGCAATTAGCTACTGCCCAAACTGAGGTAGAAGCAGCAAATGCGTATGTGGAGAAACTTGCAGGAGAGAAGATGTCGCTGCTATCCCAAATAAATCAGGAGCGTGTTGAGGCAGTGCAGTATAAGGCGTCCTGTGAGTGGGCCCTCAAGTATCTTGAGCAGGGTAAGAAGGAGTTGGTTGCTCAGTTAGAAGATCTTGGCGCTACTGTGGGTAGTGCATTGGAGGTGCAAGAGGCAAAACTGCGCAAACTCAGCATTGAGTACGACGAGGAGTTGTATCCTCAACTGATGTCTACCATAGCTGAGCGCAGATGGCTCATAGGAAATGGCCTTCGTCTTGCTGCACTTAATACCCTGGAGTCGCCAGAAGTGGTTAATGCCTTTGGGGAGGTAGTTAAGTGCGCTCTGGAGCGCGGCAAAGCAGAAGCTGTGGAGAAGCTACATGAGGCGGAACTACTAAAGGTGCCCGTTGACAAGGTACCGAATTATGATGCTAAGACTTATGATCACCTGGTCGCTGCTATGAAAAGGATGAAGGATTTAGAGCTCCCTATGATTGCTGAACTGGAGCGCGATCAAGATTATCCTATAAATGTTATCATGGCGGGGTTGACTCTAGCGCGTCATCATGCCGATGGTGCAGAAGCACAGCCGGACTACTTTTTGAAGCCCCATGACTCACAGCTTCAAGTACCTATCTTCGCTCGTCCCAGGGATATTCTGAATCCTTTTGCCTTAGAGAAAGAAGTGCCTTTGAAGGAGGTGCTGGAAGCGCATGCGGCCAGACTTGCTAAAAAGAAAGGTATTAAAGGGAAGGCGATTTTGTGTGGGGTTGGTGCAGCTCACCAGCCGAGGTCTGATGGGGTGCCGGTGAGTGTTGCTACTGTGTCTCGGCAGGATTCAGACTTGTTGAAGAAGCTTAGCGAGGCCAAAGATACCTCCAACCGCGTGGGTAGCTCATCTATTGAGCGTTGTAATAGTTGGTAGGTTTATATGTTGTAAAGTAACAATCCTTTTGTAATAACTCGTAGTTATTTAATAAAATCATCTCTTGTTGAGTTCGCGTGGATATTGTTGCCATTTGTAACATACGTACTTGGCTGTTTTGTCTTTGCCTAAAAGGCATTTGTGTTGTATATAAGTCAAATGCGTACACAAGCGCGAATAATATAAGAAATTCGTGATCATGTATGGAGAGCATAAAATAAATACTAAGTATTTTTTATCATAGTCGTGTATGTTATGATACGCAGCGTGCTGTAAATATCACATTAAGAAATCAAGTGACTTGGTTTCTAAATTGTTAAACGTGCACCATATGCGATGTTGCGCACCCATCGTGAGATGCGCACAAAATTATTCCAACGTCTTGAGAACAAGGTGTTTAACAAGGATACGTGATCCGGTGTTGATGGGTTTGCAACCCTCTTACTCAACAAGTTGTTTAGTAGGTTAACTTATCCTTTTACAATCGTGGGTTAATTTAGTGCATGCACGCCATGTAGGCAAGAAATAGAAAATTGTTAAGACATACAGTATATGGAAATAACAAATTGAAAAGTGTCACGGAGTTAGCTAAAAACCGTGACGTTTTATTAATACTTGCAAGTGTTTATGAGAAACAAATAAGACATTACATTAAGGAAATAAAAAGTAAATACATAGGTGTTTATTGGGTACTTTAGTAAAGTGCCGGAGCGCTTGTGCGCTGGGCCTTAGCCATGCCTATAGGTAGCACCGTTTGAGGTTGCAGATATTCCATGTGCGCGGCAGTTCGCGACCATCCAAGCCTCGCAGCTTGTACGCGCCTGTTCCTATTGCCTCAGTAACCTCATAGGGTCCTTCCCACTTTGGTCCGAGTTTGCCCGTGTCTTCTGCATGGCTCGCGTCATTGGCGCGGTAGACGAAGTCACCTGGTCTGAATGAAACACTGCGCACTTTAGCGTCTAGTATCCTTTCATCCTTGACTTTGATTTTTCCTCCCATATAGTTGTGCGCTCGCGCCTTTCTTCTAGCAGGTCTAAGTCGACCTGTCTCTCGTCATCATTGGTTGCCACATTGATTTCAGCAGTGCGGATAGTTGGCATGCCGATCTCGGCTGGTATGACTGCTTCTGTCCCGTAGACTAGAGAGAAGGGAGTGTCTCCCGTGCTGGTTTTGATTGAGGTTCGATGCGCCCATAAGACATGTGATAGCTCTTCCACCCACCTTCCTTTGTGCTTTTCTAGGCGTGCCTTAATTCCTTCACCTAAGCTTCGATTCGCCCGTTCGACTAAGCCATTGGTTTGTGGGTGTTTAACGGACGCGAAGTGCTGTGTGATGTTCAACTTCTCGCACCAGTCTTTGAAAGGGTTGTCGCATAATTGTTTCCCGTTGTCCGAGATGATTTCCCCAGGCAGTCCGAAGCGGCATACTATACTTTCCCAGACAAAGCGCTTGACCTGGTTGCCCGTGATTGTTACTAATGCCTTTGCTTCGATCCACTTAGTGAAGTAGTCTATAGCTACTCTGAGGAACTTTAACCCTCCTGCTGCGACTGGAAAAGGTCCTGCAATGTCGATACCCCACTTGTAGAATGGCCATGGTGATGTAATTGGCGTTAGCTCGTGCTGTGGTTGGCGCGGGACGGGTCTATGAACTTGGCAATCGTTGCACTTCCTTATTAAATCCCGCGCATCGCGGTGCATGGTTGGCCAGTAGTATCCTGATCTCATGGCGCGTGCCACAACGGACCGTGGTCCTGAGTGCATGCTGCATGAACCTTCATGGATTTCGCGCAGCACGTAATTTGCTTGTAGGGGGCCAACACAGCGGAGCCATGGTTGGAAGAAGGAGCGTCGGTACAGTATGTTGTCTCGAAGTTCAAATCTCTGTGCTGTGCGCCGTATCCTGCGAGCTTCCTTCTGCTCTTGGGGTAACGTTCCTTTGCTTAGGAATTCCGTTATCGGTGTCATCCAGGTAGGACCTTCCTCCTTTATTATTGTGGAGACTTCCATCTCCGATATGGACTTGCTTTTCAGTGTTTCCACCAGCACTTGCTTTGATAGGTGTGCGAAGCTTGTCGAGGCGATCTTGCTTAGTGCATCTGCTTTGCGATTTTCTCCTCTAGGGACTTGCTTGATGGTGAATCTCTCAAAGCCTTTTATCAGTGTCTTGGTCTTGTCGAGATACTGAATCATATTTTCTTCTTTAGCCACGTATTCGCCCAACACGTGGTTGGCCACTAGTCGGGAGTCCACATTTGCTTCTAGGTTATGTACACCCATCCGAGCTGCAATGCGTAGTCCAGCGATTAGAGCTTCATATTCTGCCTCATTGTTCGTCGCTGTAAATTCAAAACGCAGTGCGTAAGTGAATTCCATTCCCTCTTGGTTTGTGAGAATGAGGCCTGCTCCTGAACCATCAACGCATGAGGACCCATCTGTAAATAAGATCCATGGGTCATGCAGTTCCATCCTACTTGGTGCAGGTACCTCGTCGTTGTCTGGCTTTTCGATGATGAAGTCTGCCAGAATCTGCCCTTTGATTGCGGTACGCGGTCTGTAAGAGATGTTGTGCTCACCTAGCAATACACTCCACTTCTGCAGTCGGCCTGATGCGTCAGGTTTGGAGATGATCTGCTTGATCGGTTGGTCTGTGATTACTGCTATTGGATTCGCTTGGAAGTACCTGCGTAGCCGTTTGGTAGCAAACACCAACGCCAGAACTAATTTTTCCATGGCGCTATAGTTCATCTCCGTCTTCTTGAGCGCCTTGCTTACAAAGTAGATAGGGGTTTGTACGGAATCCCTATCTGTTAGTAGCACTGCGCTCACTGCTCCATCAGTTGCGGATAGATACATAATTAACTCTTCCCCAGGTTGGGGTGCGACAAGTGTGGGGAGCGTTGCCAGGTGTTGTTTAAGTTGTGTGAAGGCTTCTTCTGCCTCCGTAGTCCACCGAAAATCTCCTTTTTTGATACACTTCTTGAGTGTTTTGAAGAGAGGTAGAGACTTGTCTGCTGATTTAGACAGGAACCTGTTAAGACCAGCTAGCTTTCCATTGAGAGATTGGACCTCCTTCAACGTGCGTGGTGAAGGAAGTTCGATGACAACCTTTGTCTTTTCTGGACATGGTTTTATACCGTCGGGTTCTATTAGGTATCCGAGGAACATGCCTTCAGTGGCGCCGAAGGTACATTTTTTTGGGGTTTAGCTTCATATTGATCTCTCGTAGAGTTTTGAACGTTTCTTCAATATCACGCACTAACTCATCTTCAGTATGGCTTTTTATGACCAGGTCATCAACATAGACCTCCAGATTGCGGCCCACCTGTTTTTCTAAAGCATTATCTACTAACCGCTGGTAGGTGGCGCCTGCATTCTTCAAGCCAAAGGGCATTTTTGTGTAACAGTAGACGTCTTGGCTTGTGTGAAAGGCCGTTTTTTCCTCATCCTCCTTCGCCATCTGGATTTGATGATATCCTTTGTACGCATCGAGGAAACACTTCAATGGGTACCGGCACAGAGACTCTATTTTCCAGTCTATCTCTGGTAATGGGTAGCAGTCTTGTGGGCACGCTTTGTTAAGATCGGTGAAGTCCACGCACATTCGCCAGCTACCGTCGCTTTTTTTGACCATTACTGGGTTAGAAAGCCAGTCGTGGTAGTAGACTTCACGCATGATTCCCGCATCCAACAGTTTGTGTACCTCTGCCAAAATCGCTTGCGCGCGCTCTGGGGCTTGGCCGCGCTTCTTCTGGCGTATTGGTGGGTACCCTTGTTGGATTCTCAGTTTATGCTCTGTGATTGAGCGTGGTACCCCAGTCATGTGTTTTGGCTCCCATGCAAAAATGTCCAAGTTCTTTTGCAAGAGCGCGCACACAGCTGCTTTGCCGTTGTCCGACAATGACCCTCCGATGGATATTTCCTGTTCCGGGTATTCTGGGTGAATCGCAACCTTCAGATTTGGAACTTTGGTTGCGCGCTGTTCTGGGATTGGTGCCGTTTCGCATGTAATCGTGTTGCATTCTCTATGTGGTACAGTGGTATTGTAAAGAGTAACAATGCCCCCTTCCACTGGGAATTTAAGCATCCCGTGCGCTGTTGATGGCACTGCGCGCATAGCGGATATCCCAGGTCTCCCGATAATACCGTTGTATGGCGAGGGAGATTTGATCACCATAAATTCCATCCAGGCTGTCGCAGAGTGTTTTTCGTTTCCGATGCTGACTGGTAATCGTATTTGCCCCATAGGCCATATCTTTTCACCTGTAAAACCAGTCAACGCCGTTCTGACCGGGTTTAACTGACTGCGTATTTCAGGCCGCAGTCGCTTGAAGCAGTGCTCATACATGATATCCGCCGATGCTCCACCATCAACATACATGCGATGGATGTCGTGACCCCCCGCACTAATCTCAATGGTGAGTGGCTCAACCACTGCGTTGTCCGCAGTTAAGGCGGGAAAAGAGATCTCGCTTCCTCGGGAAAACTCCTGGCTGACCTTCTGTCGAGTGACCCGCTGCCATGATTGGATCATGTAGATGGTGTCGGCCTTTTCCTTAGGTGTCTCCTTCTTGTTTCCACTCTTCTGTGTGTCCTTTCCCTCCTTGATATTTTTGACCAAATGGTCCAATCTGCCATCTTTAACCATTTTGTCAATGAGCTGGCGTAGTTGGACACATTCGTTAGTGGTGTGGCCCTTCTGTGCGTGGTAGTCACAGTATCCACTACCTACTCGCCGATCCTCTGGAGTGCGCATTTGTGGCGGTCTTGGGAAGTTTGCACCCTCTGTTGCGAGTATTTCCTTCGGCGTTTTTGTTAACGGGGTGTACTTGTCATTGTCGCGCCCACTCCCCTGGTTGCGATAGTTCCTGTTACGGTTACTATTCCGGTCCGTGGATTGTCTCCCAGGTTGTTCCTGTGACCGATAGTTTGAATAGCTTCTCTTGCTATCTGCCGCAGCAGCTTCTCCTTGGACGAAGGACCGTGTGCGTTTCATGACTTCATCAAAGGATTGGGGAATCTTGTCATTCAATCTTTTGATAAGTTCTGGGTTGCTGATCCCATTCATAAACCCTGAGATTTTGAGTACTTCGGGACATGCTTTGACTTGCATACATTCGTCCTTGAAGCGCTCCATAAAAGCGCTCGTGGACTCCCCTTGGCGCTGTTTGACCCGAGCGAGTTCAATGGGATTTTTCGCACACTTTTTCCGTTGTGTAAAATTTAGGCGAAACGCCTTTCTCAATTCTTCAAAACCATTGATGCTTCTGCGTGGGAGCTTGTTGAACCAGTTCCGCGCGCTTCCCACTAGTGTGGAATTAAACATGTGGCACCACACTGCTTGTGGCCAGTTCTCAATAGTTGCGGCTGATTCGAAAATTTTTAGGTGATAGTCAGGGTCACCTGTTCCGTCATAGGTTTTGACATTAGCAGGCATGCGCCTCTTCTTGTTTTATGAGAAATCACTGATGCGTCTAGTGAACGCATCCACCTTCTGACGACGCCATGGGAGAGACATGTCTTCCTCCTCTTGGTCACGGTATTTCCTTCTGGATTTCCAGTGTCCAGTCTCGCTATCCTCGTTGTCCGAGGAATTATCAGAGGATGAATATTCCCTCCTTCGGCACTTGCGCCGACTGTCCTCAGAATTTGTGCTTGAAGGGCTTTTACTTGGGGAATATCGTCGCCCAAGTCTGTCCTGGACTCTGCGATTACCAAGTCTGGCGTGGACATTGGTGCGCCTTTCATCCTCCTCACTTTCTTCCACATACTGTGAGTCAGATGTATCATCTTCCTCGACTCTCCTTCCAATTCTGTTAAACACAGGGGGTCGGCGGTTGTCTTTTTCGCGCTTCTCCTCCTGACGGCGCGGTGGTGAGGTTTCGTATTCCGAGTCAAAACTGAGTCGGGTTTGTAGGCTTCGACCCGACCTTTTTCTAGCTTCCTCTTTCATGAGGGCAGTCAAGGTTTCATAATTTTGGGATACGAAATCCCTTGGTGTTAATTCCGGCGCGACCCCTTCTAGAGCAAGGGTATTCGCTTCTGCCGCTGTGCCCTTGTTTTTATCCGGTGCATCTGGTGCTTTTGTCAAGTCAGTTTCTAGTACCGGTTGAAAGGGAGTGGTAAGAACAGTGCGCAGTGGATCCACTATGCTGGTAGTGGTTGTGGTGGCCTGGGTTGTCCCCGAGCGCGGTTCCACTATAGGGTAGACCAAGTCCAGGCCTAATCCATTGTTTTTGGCAGTACTGGTTGTCCCAGGAGTCTGCTTGGAAGCCGAGCCAGTGTGCAGCTTCTTTCCAGTAAGATCCGCTTGCGATCGCTGATTTCCATGCTTCGTCATTCTAGTCTTAGTTCTCAGTGAATGGTCCCACGGATGGCGCCACTTGTTGATACAAAAGTTGGGCGTTCCTTATTTGGGGCTCCGGCTCTCGTACCAATTGCTGATTGTTGCTTGAGACCTGCGCACTAAGAGACAGAAAACACCGTTAGGCTTACCGTGGGATTGTCTCCCACGATTATCCTCCGGCGTGAGAGTAAGTAATCGGTTTAGGGTTAAAGGAGAGTTAGGGTTTGTCAGTCGTACCTTTAACGAGGGATGTGATTCCCTTTATATACATACGGAATCCTTGTTGGTTCCGTGTTCCTCAACCTTCGGCGTATCCCGCCTAAGTCGGTTGGGAATGATTATCTCTTTGATTAAGAGATATCCTCTATCTGTTCCATAAATAGATTTGTATTTGGGCCTTCGTGGGCCTAAACGCTTATCAGCGTAGCCCAGTTTGTAGCTGGGCTTATCAGTATTGGGCTTTGGACGGGTTCGTGACCCGGATATAGGCTATACGTCATCAATGCGTATGTCACCTACATACATTTATAGACAATAAGTCTAATTAATTAATGAGGAATGCTACATCCACTCAAATTTTACACAAAAAATCCACACAATGATGTGGCTATGTATGATTGGTGGCTTTTGGTACAATTTTTCTTTCTTCATTTTGATTAGGCCAATCGCACATAGCCACATCATTTATGTGGATTTTTTTGTGTAAACTTTAAGTGGATGTAGCATTCCTCTTAATTAATACATTCATAAAAGAATTAAATGATGTTTCCCACCTACATTGTCCTATCTAATTCGCATGACAAACAAGTGTCCAATTTGCTAAACTTAATTAAATGTCATTATTCCCAGTGTGGCAGTATATAACTCAAAATAAGTCACCTATATGTTTCTATTCCAAACCAAACTACCCTTGTCACAACCATGGGTTTCCTCTATCTCGTTCACTTTTTTTCTCTACTATTTGTGCTATTTTACTTGTTCTCTTTGCTTCGAACCTTGATAACGTCCTCCGCTACTGTAGCCACCATCAGGGATGAAACCAGGTATAGTCGAGTGGGGTTCGATTGAACCTCCGCATACTTCTTTAGGCTACATTATATTTATATTTGAGTATCTCTAATGCATGCATAATGTCTTTGAAAGAATATTACTTTATGACACAAAGTCAGGCTATTAAGTCAGTCCATTCAAATGCAAAATGTAAAAATTAAAGGGATATTTGGTTCCCTAAATGTGTTTGAACGAATTGTAATATGTCAAAAGAATTGTAATATCAAAGCAATTATAATGTAATCTAAATGAATTATAATGTAAACGAATTATAATATGTCAAAAGAATTGTAATTGTAACCAGAATTAGACGTAATGTAAATGAATTTTAATATGCAATAATTATAATTCAAAGTAACAACACCACCACCACTAATACTAATAACAACAATAATAAAAAAAAAAAATAATAATAAAAATAATAAGAGAAAGTTATATTTTGATAAAAAAAAAAATAATAATTATTAGCATAATAATAATAAATAACTAAAATTAATAATGTAAACAAGATTAATAATTTTTTAAATTTTAATTATTATAAATATTAAATATTAAAAAATAATCATCATTTATTATTTTTATGTAATTTTATTAATAAAAATTAATAATAATAACAACAACAATAATAATAAATACTGATGTATTAAAGTATAAAATTCTGAATTAAAACGTAATTTAAAATTTTTCGTTCAACTTTCTATATATGTAATCTGAATTCCTTCATTTGATGTAATGTGAGATACTGAATTACTCCCTCCGTCCCTAAATAAATGTCCAGTTTGACTTTTCAAAGTCAAACTGGTTCAACTTTGACTGTAAATATTTTGTGTGTGTTATATAATACTTGATGAAAAACTATACCAATGAAAAATACACCAATCATTTTATATATTTTTCATCAAGTATTATATAACACCCGCAAAAATAGATAAGGTCAAAGTTGATCCAGTTTGACTCTGAAAAGTCAAAATGGACACTTATTTAGGGACGGAGGTAGTATAATTCTAATAGAAACTAACTAAACAGCGTATACAACGTAATTTGAATTATAATTCACTCCATTCTCTAAATCAAACAGCCTATGTAAATCAAATTACAATTACATTTAATTACATCAAATTAAAATGAATCAAATGAGGCTTAAGCTTTTAAAGTATCATTATTATTTTATTATTAGTTTGATGTAAGTGGATAAATTCTCATCTCATCTCGTAAAGAAATAGCTATTAATGAGGAAAAAAAATATTGAATAACCTTTTTGTAAAGAAAATTCGCTATTTACCTATGATAGGATGTGCTTCTATTCTTAGGTTTAAAAAAAAAAAAAAGTACACATGAAAATCACTTATTTCTCTCTTAATCTTTGTTCTGTCATTTTACCACTTCTAATAAAGTAATAATTACTAGTATATATTTACAAGAATAATAACGTGAAATTGAAGCGAAATTTGAACTTCTTTATACCTGTTGTACTTTTAAGGTATACTTTTTATAATCTTTCTTTACAAAAATATCTCTGTCAATAAGCTTTATAGAAAGAAAAAAAAGGGCATTAATTTTAGTTTACTAAGTTTCTTATCTTGTCTCTACAATAAAACTACATTAATTGTACCTATTAAAGCTGAATTAGCTATATAGTTTCAAAGACAATATCGACATTAAACTATACAACCATACGCCTTAACTCTTCAAAAGGTTTTATCGTTTAAATTGGCGAATAAACTCGGGCCTTGAGTACTTTTTCTTATGTTGATTCACCCTTGATCTTTATAAGGCATATGTTATAATTGAACTTATGACTTTTCAAAGCTTTTAAACGGTGTACATCTTGTTTAGTAGACATTTGTTGGTTCAGATACATAGAGTTTTAGTATCATGACTTCACTATATAACTTATATCTTACAGGTGTGTATCGGCTCTAGCTACCGCAAACAGCTCCAATGATGGACATAAGCCATACCCTTTCATTACCTCCCTTATATCATTTCACCACAACAGCCATCGTCTCATCCATTGGTTCACGCACCTCCTCTCCCTCTCGTCATCACAAACCATCGTGTTCAAGCAACTAGGCCCGAAAAACCAAATTATCATAACCGCAAACCCTACAAACATCGAACACATGCTCAAAACAAATTTCCAAAACTACCAAAAAGGAACGCCTTTCACGGACGTCCTTGGAGACTTTTTAGGCATGGGGATATTTAACGTAGATGGCGAATTATGGAGCACGCAACGCAAGTTATCCAGCCATGAATTTAGCACGAAATCGTTACGTGAATTTGTGGTTAATGTTCTTGAAGAAGAAATAACAACTAGACTTATTCCATTGCTAGATACATTTAGTAAAAATAAGGAAGTGTTGGACATTCAAGATGTTCTTAGGAGGTTGGCATTTGATACCATATGCAAGATTTCACTTGGTTGGGACCCGTGTTTCTTGGATTTTTCTAGGAGTGTGTCTCCGCTAGCTGCGGCTTTTGACGTGGCGGCTGAGGCAACTGCAATGCGTGGCAAGGTAGCTGCGAAGTGGGTTTGGAAGATGAAGAAGCTTTTAAATGTTGGAAGTGAAAGGAAGTTGAAGGAAGCTGTTGGTGTTATACATTTTGCGGTGAATGATATAATTCGTAAGAGACGAGAAAATATGGATGGAAGTGAGAGCCAAAGAGATTTATTATCGAGGTACTTTTTTTACGACAAATAACTCGTACCTGCTTCTTGTTATTGAGTTTTTTGTTAAATAAGTCATCTTAAAATCCGGGTTGACCTGACCGATTTAACTGGAACCAATTTAAATCACAAAATCCGGATGCGACAGATTACCCGGGAACCAGTTTATTCACTGTTTTGAATTTTTATTTCACGGACAGTTCGACCAGTACGTTGAACTAAGAACTCCAACAAGTCGATTAGAAAAAAACAGTTTTTAAAACATTTCTTCACAGGTAAAATATAAATGGCTCGCACAAACTTAGGTGCCTCTCGGTTTGAATAATGTAAACTTGTTATATATCCATGTCTTTTTACATCAAATAATTCACGCATTCGTCTTTAAGGTTTGAGACTTTGAACATACAAGACCTTTATTTCATAATAGGAGTAATAAAAGCAGACGCTTGTCTTTAGGTTTGTAAGCACAACATTTATTATCCTTGCATATTTTTTTTCCGACAAAAAATTCAGATCAGTACACCACTAGTGAAGTTTAATCTGTTTAAACCTACAACATGTATGACCCATGCATGCTTTTTAATTAGTCCCTCCATCCCATATTAAAGAAGTTATAAATTAAATAGTTAAGGGTAAAACTGTTTTTTGTGCAAAAAGTAAGAAAAAGAAAACTTTAATGAAATTTTTTGTCTGTGTACAATTATTTTGGGACGGAGAGTAAGTCATTATTTACGGACTTAGAGAGGAGGAGTGGAGTCGGGTTCGAGCTCGGCACCGATCGGGTAGGACAGTAACACCGTCCCTTCCCCATCGGTTAAGCCAAATCGGGTAGTAGATTGGGTTGGGAAACCGAATGAAGCCAACGGCTACAAAGCCTTCCAACGGCTAGTTGGACCCCAAAAAAAAAAAAAAAAAAAAATCTCACACCTTTTTAAAAACCCTCACCTTCACATTTTAAAATCACTACCAATTTTTCACAAAATCATCACAACCATCTTTCAATATTACGTAGCACGTCAATACTTGCCGTATCTCGATAATTAGTGGGGGGTTTTTTTTTTAATCTATTTTTTTTAAGTATTATGTAATGTTTCTTTTTTTTAAGTATTATGTAATTTTTTATTAAGTCATTGTTGAATGTATTTTTTATTTTTAATGAAATGTTATGTTTTTATTTTAATATTGTAGTATTAAAAATATATGGAAAAAAAAAGAAATTTGGTAGGATTGGGTACCACTCCCTCTAATTTGGGTAGTTTTTTTTTGTAGAATTGAGTAGTTTTGAGTTGGAGGGTTTTTATTATATAGAGGTGATGTGTCAATTTGGGTAGTGTTGGGTATTTGGGTTCCACTCCCTCCCCCCTTAGTGAATAGGTTTTAAAAGACAATATTGTTGTAAATCAAGATTTTTTTCAAACACACGCTTCTATATATTAAGGTTAATAAAAAATGATTGTAATTTATGTTCTTTTATGGTAAATAAGCTCATACACACAACTCTTAACACACACTATTCTATTCAGATTTATCTCTGCTGGTCACGACGATGAATTAGTTAGGGACATGGTGATAAGTTTTCTTATGGCCGGAAGAGACACCACTTCCGCGGCAATGACATGGCTCTTTTGGCTGCTAACATGGCATCCGTCAATAGAGAAAGATCTTCTTAACGAAATCACCTCCATGATCAAAGAATATGATCATTTATCACTAACTTTTGATGACTTAAAGGAGATGGATTATTTGAAAGCATGTTTATGTGAATCAATGAGGTTATACCCGCCTGTTGTGTGGGACTCAAAGCACGCAGCTGAGAACGATGTTTTGCCAGACGGGACACCGGTTTACAAAGGGAACCGGGTGATGTACTTTCCATATGGTATGGGAAGGATGGAAAAATTGTGGGGAAAAGATTGTTTAGAGTTTAGACCGGACCGGTGGTTTAGTGAATTGGGGGTTTTCAAAATGGAAAACCCTTTCAAATTTGCGGTTTTTCAAGCCGGTCCAAGGGTTTGTCTAGGGAAAGAGATGGCATTTATTCAAATGAAGTATGTGGTGGCTTCAGTTTTGAGACGGTTCGAGATTGTGCCGGTTTCTTTGGATCAACCAGTTTTTGTGCCATTGCTCACGGCTCATATGGATGGAGGGTTAAAAGTTAGGGTTCGTAAAAGGAGTGAGTGAGCGACTATTATGAAGTATATATATGATGGCTTGTTTTGTGCTCAAGAATGATTGTTTTTATACATGGGTATGTTTGAATGGAGTTTTTTAAAGCTTTTTAGAGGTTTAAGTTTTTTTGCTTTTTTTCTAATAAAAAAACAAGCTCTACTAAAATAAAAAGCTATGGCTATGTTTGACATATATACAAGATTATGGAGAGATTATGCTTATTTTTTAAAAATATAAGCTACTTAAAAAATAATCTTTGTTTGGCAAATATAACTTATAAGAGATTATAAAAAAAAAATATTTCATAATCTCTGAAAATAAAATGTTACTTCATGTAACTTATAAAAATAATCTCTTTTTATAATTTTTTTAAGCAACAGCACCAGCATCAGCAACAGCACCAGCATCTGCACAATCTATTTTTGCCAAACATACTAGTAACCCAAACTTCAAGCTTTTATATTAAACACGTGGCTTTTAAATAAGAAGCTAATAATTGAAGCTTTCTAAACTATTTAGAGGTGTTTAAACTTTAATTAAATTACTAAATTATCTTGTTTAATTAACATATGACTACATGTTCTTTTCTTTTCTTTTTTATCGTTGAACTGAACTTCACTTTTTATCTTCACCTTTTACAATTAACATACTAACATACAGTAGTTTGTTATATTTTCTAAGAACAAATTGTCTAAAACTTAAACTTGCAACATTTATTATTCCAACATCATTCAAATTACATACCATTATATGGACTCATGATATTCGTTGCCATGAAGTAATCACTAAATGACTCCTTTATTTATATGAAATATGAGTTATCAATGATTAATACATTATTCTTTTCTTTCTCAATCAAATTATGCATAGTCCGTTTTTGTCATTTTACACTTTACAAATATAGCTAAGCCAATTTACCAAAACAATAATGTGTGGGAAAAAAAATCTTGTAGTTATCATCTTCATCTTTGAGTTATCAATTTACAGTTATTAGCTTATGGTTGCTAGTTTACAACTAGTTTTACCAAATCTAACGGTTTCTATAATTCTACTAGTCTGTATTATATATAGGGAAAATTCTGAAACTAGACCGGTCGTCCACATGCATATTACTTTATACACCCTTTTTTTTCAAAAGTCCAAAATAGACTGAGGCGACTGGTGATGCGGATAATTGTAAACACAAGAAGTTTTAAAATCCTCCTAGGTAGAGTACCTAATCGTTCTCAAGAGGAATATTGAGGTAGGCTCGAAGTGTATAATGAATTAAGTCTAAGGGTTGAGGGATGATTATTTTTGTATTTTATTTTATTTTATAGAAAGCAATGTAAAATCTCGGGGTTTGAAGAGTTTGGTTTTTAAAACTAATTAAAACTAAATTAAACTAAATATGTGGAGACTTCGTATGATAGGTAAAGTACATTTACTTAGAATCTTACTACTCCCTAGTTATCTCCTATTGATTAGTCGAATTGCCACGTCGTTGTTTAATTAGAGCATTGCATTCTTTAATAACAATCGAGTGTTGGTTACTCCCTAACTCCTATGAACTAAGTTCTCTTTGAGTGGCGCCTAAGAATGCCCTTTCAAGTTCTCAATTTTAGCAAACAAAATTCACGTATTAAATACAACGAACATAAGTTAATTAATAACTAATCATTTAGTCGGACGTTCAAGCTAGTAATATATTTGACCTAGCAAGTTTTCCTACTCCTAACGCAATTCATGTCTAATTAAACAAAATACGACAAAAAATAATCAATAACTAGGTTTCATGCAATCCTAAGTAAAAAAACACTAATAAATTTAGCCAAGCATGTTAGATCGAAGAGAAGAAAAACAAGTAATCACACAACACATAGACATAAGGATTGAATAACTTATATTCAATTAAACATGGAGTTTTTGGTGGCTAAAAACCCTACAATAGCTGTAAAATTAGGACCTTCTACTGCACACAATGTTTCTCTAAAAGTTCACTCTTTACAATGAAAAACATACGAAAATATATATATAGGAATACACTTGTGACGACGTCACTTAGTAATTGTGACGCCGTCAGCTCTATCATTAGGGTTTCGAGAATTGTAGGTGCCTTATTGTGACGACATCACCTTATGGATTGTGACGCCGTCGCTCTTCATTATCTGGGTCATGACGCCGTCAGATCGAGGTGGTCTCCACAGCCTGAACCGTCACACGGAAATTCTGAAACTTGATTATCTTCGTAAACTTCAAGTGACGCTGTCACTTTGTAAATGTGACGACGTCCTTGTCCTCTTTTTGGTGTTTTCTTTGATGTTGTCATTTTCTTCGTTTTTTCGTCTAATCGAGTCCAAAGTATGCCAATTTCCATCATTTGCTTCGCAAGTACCTAAATTACCATAGGCACATAAATTACCATAGGCTTGATAAATGATCAAACCTCCACCGCTTTGGCATAAGAACTTAGGATAAACTATCAAAGATGACTTTTAAAGAGTTGTAACATTAGGTGTAATGGTAAGGAAAACACGGTTTTGGGGATATGGGAAAATTTATTGGTGGCAAGTTAATCATCTAAGTCAATTACATGTACAAATTGGCGTTGCTAAGCCAAGACTCGATAGACAAACTCTAACTCTTTCTTTACTTTACTTGACACTTTCTTGACTTAAACATAAGTAGGATGGCAGTTCTTTTTTCTTTTTTATTTCTTTTAAAAAAAATAAAATAAAATAAAAAATCTTACACTTTTGCCCTGCCATCTTTTGATCTGCTGAAAATGAATAATATAGATAACTTAGGATTTATAATTGCATCCCTACACTTACACTTTTACATAAATATAAACTAACTAATAACCTGAATTGCAAGGATCAAAACACATGAAGTACTTAAAACATTAATGTACATATGTGGGTTATAATTTGACTTATTCCCCATTACTCCATAACAATAGTACTAAACTCATGAGTCCCAATTATCCAAAACTGTATATACAAGACGTGACTCGACTTAGAAACCATGTAATAAACTTGAAAATTAACTAATGGTTTAATATAAATGTTGTAACAATAATGCACTAAAAATGAGTGCATCAAGGAAGGCTAAGACGATTTGGGTGTAACATTTGGGGTTGGATTGTAAACAATGCTCTTCATTAATATTTTGAATCCACTAAAATATCACGGGAACCACTAAAAGGATAGGCTATGAGGGGTTTACTAGAGGTATCTTGTACTAAAAATGAGTACATAGCAAGGGTGTAGGGTAATTACTTGACCAATGTAGCCAATGTAATTATAATAAACAAGTTTAAAGTAAGGGTTATCATAATGCCTCTTATCATTTAGTAAATCCTAATCATACGAATGTAATCTCACTAGCTATCTCGGAATGAATCACTAAAACAGGTTTTAGAATCTATATACTACCGGTATACTCATAAAGCATTGAAGGTTAATGCTTTTTCTTAAATATCTAAAGGCGAAGCTCACATTTTTTGAGTGGAATTTAAGTGGTAGGGTTTTTGTGCTAGCTATATAACTCATATCCATGAGAAGTTTTATTAAGACTAAAGTTTGACTCATAAATATTATAAAAAAATTAAATTTGGTGCTAAATTACCTTTACGAATTTTTTTTTTTGTTTATTACATAATTTACTTAAGAAGAAAACAAATAGCAAATGTGTAACTAGTTTCTAAGGTGTCCCCTTTTACCCACCCTACACTTAATTTGAATATTCTCCCCAATGTTTTTAAAAGTACCAAAATTGATAAAGGACAAAATAAAAGAGGTAAAAGAAACTAGTACTCCCCCTGATTAGCTCGGTATGAACGAAAAATGAAAATACGGTCAAGTCCTCCTCCAACCAAATAAAATACTATGTGACACATATCATTGAAAAATCTTATCTTCTTATCATATATAACCTGTAAATCATAGAAAAGAAACACGAAACCCAGCATAAAATCGGTGATAAACACTATATATAAAAAAACTAAAATAGAAAGCGAATAAGATATAATACTTGCAAAATAATATTTACAGAAATATGGAAATTTTAAAATTCTGGAAATGTTCAAAAATTAATTTTCATAGAAAAATAAAAATCTGAAAAATTTGTTACTATAGTGCCTGATGTCGTCACCATGTAGGTGTGACGTCGTCAGGGTGTCCTGCCAAATTGTTTCGTTTTGGTTTTCGGAAAATCTCTGGAAAAATTCTAAGGGTGTGTTTGTTTGATTAAGATGTTTCGCATCTGAATCTGAATACCACATCTTACTAGTAAAATGTGGTTATAATGTTTGAATCTGAATGAAAAAGTGTTGTTTGTTTTTTTACAATTGTTCGACTGGTTTTAATTTTCCCTTTTTTTAAGTATATATATTAAACTATTGCAAATACGATTAATAAGTAGATAGTTTAAACTTGAAACAAAACATTTTTATCATAGATTTAGCACAATTATAAATCATTAAATAAATTATCTTAATACATATCCAAAATTTAACATAAACATAAATCATTTTAAAATAAAATATAAGCTTAACGCAATGAAATAGCAATTAAGTAACTTAACCAATACCAAATAATTTAAAACCTAGCTTTGCATAATTTGAATATGAATGGGTTGAATGGTTTTGAAGATGAATGAGTTGAAGGGGTGTTAATAAGAGGTAGTAAGATCTTTTCGCCACCTCTTACCGAGTTAGACATATTAGCTCTTACCATGTGTGGCTGGTGATGAAAAACAAACAAATAAAACATCTGACCGCCTCTTACTAGTAAGAGTAAGAGGGATAGTAAGACTTTTTAAAAAAAAACTAACACACCCTAACTTTAAAACCTATAAATTTCCTACAAAACATTTATTGTGACTCGATACAAGCATTTGACTCTAAACAAACACACAAACAAGATAAAATATATGTTAATTATGAATTGTAATTTTTTCATGTTCAACTTTTGTTCTTTTTAAATAAAATATGAATTTCCCTATACTTATCTTTTTGTAAAATATCTATATATATAATTAAGACGAGGTTAAAAACAAAATATAGTATTTTAACAAAATTATTCGAAACATGAAAATTAAACAACTATAATTAAGCATATATGACACAACTAAAAATAAAATAAAAACATCAAACAATTAAAAAGCATGAGTTGCCTCCCACGAAGTCCTTTTCTTTATTTACGAGTCTTGTAGCTAGACTCAAAGTCATACCCTATGTTTTGCACAACTTAAATGCCCATTCAAATGTTTTAATCCTCCCTTCACCACGCTTATATTATGGGCCTAAGTTCAAACACTCTGAATGATAAACTTTATTTTTCTTGTAACCACCATCATTCTCCTTTTCTTCACAGTCAACCTCAAAAGCCGGTATATTATCGATATCTAAATCCTCAATGTCCTTGAATTTTTATGTCTTATAAGGCATTCTATATTTGACTCTCTTTTCTTTACTTGAAAACTGAATTGTTCTTTTATCTCTATTATAAACTGATATGTGTCTAAATACACATATATTTTACATTGTTTAAACCCACAAAAACAGCCAAAAACACACAAATGACTTTATAAATGTTACAAATATCATGAAAATGTGTTTTTATGTGAATCAGGTACAAAAAGAGTTGAAACAGTTTGATTCTGCTGATAATGATGGTTTCTGCTGAAGCCTATTGTGATTCTGCTGAATCAATGGTTTCTGCCGAAGATATAATGCGCTGATGGTTTCTGCTGAAGGCATACGTTTCAGCAGATACTTCCACTAAAATATCTGGTCCCTAAATAATATCTGGTCAAAACCACTCCTCCACCTTGCCTGGTTTTTGCCACCTGCTACCACCTTTTTCTCCACCATCCTTTCACCTATACCAGCCCACAATCAATAAATGCATTCTCACCACAAACACTTCACCTCACCTCACATACCCTGTTTTTGCTATCAACTCTACCACTTGACCTCTAAACCCACCAAACATGTCCCCTCCACCTCTACAAGTGAACAAGAAGCATTAATTGTTGCAGAACTGCCTCAATCTACTAGTATTACTTTTGGCGCCAAAAGTGAATTCAAAGGCTAGGATCATCTCTGCTCAATCAATGGTAAAAAATTAAAGTGGGATTTTACGAAGAAGATGGTGGGAACTCAAATGACTATAAATATCAGAGGAGAGGCAAGAGAAGAAGTTACTTTTGGGCTAGCCATTGGTCGTGTAGTATAGAATTTAAATGCTTTCTTTAGATTAAATACCTTTGGATTAGCCTAGGTCACGTAGTTAATTTAGTTTACTGATTTCTTTAATTTCAAGTCATTTTATTGCTTTCAATGTTGTATTTTCATCAAATTAGTGTAATGGAACATCCTTATCAGTTTAATTTCAAGTATCATTTCAGTTTTAAGTTCTTGCTTAAATTACCTTTAAAATTCATGTTCTTTAAATTCTTGTTAAGTAGTTGTTTAAAGGACTCAATAAGCTCACATAAGCTCCTGACAAAGCTTTAAAGCTTTTAGAGACCTTAAAACAAGTTTAGTCTTTAAAATTCAGAAAGTACTAAAAAAATCAAGAAAAACAATGAAAAACCAAAAATAATGAAGTGATCTTGGTGAAACTGCATGGAGCAAGGTTAATTGTGGATTGCCTTGGGTTTAGAAGCTTTGTGGAAAGCCTTAGGATGTGTTCTGTGACCATGGTTCTCATTTTCAGCTTGGATTCACTTGTAAGCTCATTTTTACCATTTTTGCATTTTACTGTTTCCGTATTTTAGATGCTATAATTTTCATATTTCTATGTTTCTTTGTTGTTTGTTAGTCATAATATGTCTTAATATTAGGTTGTTATGTTTTGGATTTGATTATGGTTTGATTTGGCATTTGGACTGTCAATATGCTAGTTTTTGACAATCCTAGGTTTGAACATTTGTGACTACTTGTTTATGCTTAAAAGGGTCTGATTTGACACATTGTGACCCCTGGATTTGATGAAATTGGTTTACATAGTCTTATGCTTTGAAAAACCTCAAAACAGTCCATTTAAAGGTTGTTTGGATTTGATAATGAAACTGTGTTTAGGGCTGTGTTTGTGATTGCTCTTGTTTGATGTACTCTCTATATGGCCTAAGTAGCTCAGTGAAATACTAACCAAATGGTGTAGCATGGTAGAAAGTCAATTTGACACTTGACAATCTCATTATGAGCACTGTGAGGTTGTTAGATCCTAGAATCTTGCATACTTGTTTAAATTTTGTTTATCTTTGTTTCTTTAATGTTCTTATAGCTTATTATAACTTAATTAATCAGTAGTTTAAGTTCTTAATTCATATTAGTCAACTTATGTGTTTTAAGTAAAAGTCAAATTTCTACTTTTCCTGTTTTTGATTTAATTGTTTATTTTCCTGTGTCTTTGTTACTTAATTTCATAACCTGTGCTTTTAGGATGTTTTAGTTTTGTTGCTAATCTTGCTTATTCTATTTTTGTTAATTTTTATATGTCATGTTTAACTGCTTATTTTATAGCTTTTTATAGTTTGTTTTTGCCCTGTGCACAAGTTTAGCTGTTAAGTTCATAAGCTTGCAGAAGCTTTATGACTTAGCCCTAGCTTGTGCACTTGACTGCTTTGTGTTGCCCTTATGGCCTTTTTATTATGTGTATGCTTGTTTTTCAGTTTGTAGCTTATTAGATAGCTTAATCACTTTCAACTTTTTTTTGTCCCATCTTACTCACTACACAGAAGCAAACTGTGTAGTGGAGTTGTTTTCCTAAGCTCATGAAAAGTTCCTCATTGAGCTTGAGCTTGTGATTTTTGGCCTTATGTGAGGCTAATCTATCATACTCAGTGTTTCAGTGCTTGTTGAGCTCTCATGAGCTAATTTGATAAGTTAATTTAGAGCTTGTTGTTTGCCCATTCTCAACAGTTTACTGAGTACTCAGTGAACTTACACCATTACCAACAGCTCTAAAAAGCTCATTAGTGATCTAGAGCTTGTGTGTTTTAGCTTTATGTGAAGCTTATCCACCCAACTTTTTGATCCAGCTCTTAATTTTCCCATTGTAGCCTATTTACTAGGGCTGCAAGTAGCTTATACTTATCAGCAGTACCTTGCAATGGTTCAGCAGTATTCTGGATTCTGCTGAATTGCTTATTAGCTTATTACAAGCTTATTTGATGAAATCCAGTATACCAGTTTGTGCATACTTGTTTATATTACTTGTAAATATATTATTTTTCCTTTATTTTCCTGTGTGGAGCTTATACCAGGCTTATTCAAGCCTTCAATCCATCCAAGTTAAGCCCAAAAGCTTAACTGTCTAAACCTTAAGCTCACACTACCACAGTCCATTTTCTTGTTTATATTTATCCATTGGACTTGTGTTTATCTTATTTTACCTTTTGTTTCCTGTTTAAAGCTTTTTCCTAGCTTATTTCAAGCTTAAACTCCACTATGAAGCCAAAAGCTTAACTGTTGGATTCATAAGCTCACAATTTGCTTATTTTTAGGTTTGTAAGTATTTGTTTTCGTTAAACATGTATAATATCAATACATTTTCAGTTTCAAAAATTATTTTATAATATTTTAGATTTTTCAGATTCTTTATTTCATTTATTTAAGTTAAAATTAGATTTTCTTATTATTTAATTCATTATTAAATACATTTAATTCATTTTTAATTTATATTAATTAATTTAATAGTGTAAAAATTTATCTTTTACGTTTTAGGTTTCTGATTGCACGTTTTTAACGACATAGCTGTGACAGAGCTATCACTATTCACATTCCTAGTGTTAGTCAATCAGATTCCTGTTTTTGTATATTCAATATCATTTCAGCACACACAGTCGTTGTACTACAGTTTACACACCTCGTTGGGACTTAACGACCCGGGGATATAATTCTATACTCCCATGGATTTTAATTGTCTTTGGTCCTAGATTAGTTTGACTATTATGGTTGACCATTCACAAGTGGTTGACTAGTATAAAGATGACTGGTTCGGGACCAATCATAAACCATCTTAGATTCTTCTACAAATGGATTTCCTAGCACTATTTCACATAAGAAACCATCTATGATGCCTCTAACATCCTCTAAAATCATAAAAGCACACCTATATGTAAAGTTTTCTACGAAGACATGTAACCCTCTTACTCTTCCAACAAAATTGCTCAACTTATTAGGGTTATAGGGATCCTTTCTAGGCTCTAATTTCTCATTCATAATCCAATTGTAATAAAGTCTATACATAATATTCATAGGAGATTTTAAGTCAATGTAGGTATGCTCTCTATAAAGATAACCAATCATGCAAGGGATTTTAATATTTCTATGATTGGCCTTACTAATCCAAGGTTTTTTCCAAATTCTAGAAGGACAAAGGTTTTCAAGTAGGAATTCTATGATAGCTTAACTCCTCCTTTGTTGGAAAAAGGTTTCTAAAAGCATCCATGTGGTTGTTAACTTTTTTATCCCCTAATCCTTCATCTAGCTCATTAAAAAAAGTTGGATTTTCATTCAAAGTTTCCAAAGATTTTTCAAGTTCATTATCGATTAGCTTATTAAACTCTCATAACGCATTAATTTCATTAACATTTTGGTCACGCAACGAGATTGTTGCATTTGGTAAAGTGGTTTAAGATAATAGATGTGTGGGTAAGTTTTGTTGATTCGCGTCCTCCATAATGGCAAACGAAATAGTCAATGAAAAAGTTTTATGAACAAAAGCACGAAGATAAGAAAATAAGATTAAAGAAAGCAACAACATAAAAAATAAAAATCTCACCTGATAGGAATCTAGTGAGTAGACCTAAATGAGATAGAAATCGAAACCTAGACTATTCCCTGGTAGCGGCGCCAAAAACTTGATGCGGATAATTGTAAACACAAGAAGTTTTACAATCCTCCTAGGCAGAGTACCAAACCGTTGTAGTGTATTATAGGTAAGACACGGGGGATTGATAATTCTCTAGGGGAATAGTGAGGTAGGCTCGAACTATATAACATATTAAGTCTAAGGGTTGAGGAATGATTATTTTTGTACTTTTATATTTTATAGAAAGCAATGTAAAATCTCGGGGTTTTAAGAGTTTGGTTTTTTAAACTAATTAAAACTAAATTAAACTAAATATGCGGAAAAGTAAATTGGTGACCTCGTATGATAGGTAAAGTGTCTTTACTAAGAATCTTACTACTCCCTAGTTATCTCCTATTGATTAGTCGGATTGTCACGGCTTTGTTTAATTAGAGCGTTGTATTCTTTAATAACAATCGAGTGTTGGTTACTCCCCAACTCCTATGAACTAATTTCTCTTTGAGCGGCGCCTAAGAATTCGCTTTTAAGTTCTCAATGTCGGCAAACGAAATTCATGCATTAAATACAACGAACATTAAGTCAATTAATAACTAAGTGTTTAGTCGAATGTTCAAGCTAGTAATATGTTTGACCTAGCCAGTTTTCCTACCCTAACGTAATTCACGACTAATTAAATAAGATATGACAATCAACAATCAATAACTAGGTTTCATGCAATCCTAAGTAAACACTAATAAATTTAGCCAAGCGTGTTAGACCGAAGAGAAGAAAAACAAGTAATCACACAATACATATATTGTAATGATTAAGGATTGAATGGCATATCTTCAATTCAACATGGAGTTTTTGGTGGCTAAAAACCCTACAATAGCAGTAAAATTAGGACCTTCTACTGCAAACAATGTTTCTACAAAAGTTCACTCTTTACAATAAAAAAACATACGAAAATATATATAAGAATATAGTTGTGACAGCGTCACTTAGTAATTGTGACGCCGTCAGCTCACGGCCATTAGGGATTTTAGAATTGTAGCCGCCTTATTGTGACGGCGTCGCCTTATGGATTGTGACGCTGTCGCTCTTCATTATCTTGGTCATGACGCCATCAGATCGAGGCGGTCTCCATAGCCTGAACCGTCACTTGGAAATTCTGAAACTAGATTATCTTCGTAGTGACGTCGTCAATTTGTAAATGTGACACCGTCCCTGTCCCTTTTTCTAGCGTTTTCTTCGATGTTGTCGTTTTCTTCGTTTTTTCGTCTAATCGAGTCCAAAGTATGCCAATTTCTATCATTTGCTTCCCAAGTACCTAAAACTCAATTAGAAACGATTTAGGATAATAAATGATCAAATAAATATGAATTTAGAGGTTAAATGACCCCTTAAAAACGTAAAAAATCTTGAAAGATTTTGAAAATAACTTAATAACATGAGGTATTTTTCTTGTTCTTGTTATGTTATGTTCGAAACTTGTAGTTGGTGTTATTGTGGATATGAGTTTGTGGTTTTTGTAGAATGATTTACTTCCTAGATAAGGAAGTAAACCCCCGGTTGATTGGGATTGTCGAGATGAGGTGGAGTTAGGGTGGTGGTGTGGAGATGGTAGATGCAGTGCTAGACGTTGTGGAGATTGAAGGAAAGACGATGTTTGTGACAAAGTTATGATGGTGACGGAGATGGTAGACGTCGTGGAGAGTGGCCTTTTGATTGAAATGTTGTTATGGTTTAGGGTTAAGGTTTGTAAAAATTAAGGAGAATTTGAGGATGTGTATGTATTTTGGAAACATAATTTGAGCTGTTTTTGTATGGGCAAATGGTCTAAAAATGTATCAAAGTTATCACATTTTACTTTTGTAAGCTACTTACATTTAATTTTCTTACAAAATTAATATAGTTAATTAATCTTCATATTGTAGGCATCATTGTGACGACTTACTTTTAAGGGTGAAGGCTGAGAATACGTAACAAACTTTCTCAAATATACCGAAGTACGTAACATACAAATTTTATTATTTATGTACGTAATATACTTTCAAATTTGGAACAATGTACGTAATATGACCGGTAACTAACAAGTTACCAGGTCAAAAGTTTGAAAAATGACATAAATGGTCCCTGTGGCTTGCGTTGACTTACACAGGTCATCCATTGACTTTATTTTCGGTAAAAAAAAGTTTCAGAAATAGTCCTTATGGTCATTGGCTTTTAGATTTTGTCCGTTTTTTTTCCGTTTTTCTTACGTTTTGTCCGTTTTTATCGGTTTTCATCCGTTTTTCTTACATTTTTCTTCATTTTTTGTCCGTTTTTCTTACGTTTTGTCTATTTTCTTTCGTTTTTGCCAGTTTTTGTCCGTTGTTCTTACGTTTTGTCCATTTTCATTATATTTTTATCAGTTTTTGTCTGTTTTTCTTACGTTTTTCTACTATTTAAACATATTGAAAAAATTTTCCAAAAAGAAAAAAAAAATTCCAAAAAAAAAATTGAAATTTTTTCGCAAATTTTTAAAAAAAAAATTCCAAAAAAACTTTGAAAAAAAAATAGGAAAAAAAATATTTCCGAAAAAAAATAAAAAAATTTGAAAAAAAAATAGGAAAAAAAATATTTCCGAAAAAAATAAAAAAATTTCAAATTTCAAAAAAAAAATTGAATAAAAAATTTCAAAAAAATTGAATAAAAAAAATTATTTTTCAAATATATTTTTTTTTAAATCTTTAAAAAAAAATTCAATAAAAAATTTTGGAAAAAAATTTCCAATTCCGACATATTGAAAATTTTGAAAAAAAAAAACTTTTTCAAGATTTTTTAAAAAATTTGAAAATTTCAAATTTTTTAAGATTTAAAAGAAATATGTTTTTAAAAAAAAATATTTTTTGAAGATTTTTTATAAAAATTTGAAAAATATTTTTCAATATTTTTAAAAAAATTTAAAAATTTCCAATTTTTTTGGAATTTTTTTTTCAAATTTGGGAAAAAATTCCAATTTTTTTTTTGGAAAATATTTTTAGAATTTTTTTTCTTTTTGGAAAAAATTTTCAATATGTTTAAAGAGTACAAAAACGTAAGAAAAACGGACAAAATGTAAGAAAAACGGACAAAAACTGATAAAAACATAAGGAAAACGGACAAAACGTAAGAACAACGGATAAAAACGGATGAAAACTGGCAAAACCGAAAGAAAACAGACAAAACGTAAGAAAAACGGACAAAAAATTAAGAAAAATGTAAGAAAAACGGATGAAAACCGATAAAAACGGACAAAGCGTAAGAAAAACGGACAAAATCTAAAAGCTAATGACCATAAGGACTATTACTGAAACTTTTTTAACCGAAAATAAAGTCAATGGATGACCTGTGAAAGTCAACACAAGCCACAGGGACCATTTATGTCATTTTTCAAACTTTTGACCCGGTAACTTGTTAGTTACCGGTCATATTACGTACATTGTTCCAAATTTGAAAGTATATTACGTACATAAATAATAAAATTTGTACGTTACGTACTTCGGTATATTTGAGAAAGTTTGTTACGTATTCTCAGCCTTCACCCTACTTTTAATTTTCTTATAAAATTAATATACTTTGTTAATCTTCCTATTATTGTAGGCATCATTCTGATATGGCATCAATTAATTAATAGTTATTTACATAATTTGGCCCTGTGGCGCTAAAACTTTACACGAGCCGCCCTAGTAGCTCTAAAATTAAACTAATCAAGAGTTATTTATAAAAATCGTCACTGTGGTTGAAACATATTTACACATGTCGTCCTTGTGAGTCTAATTTTATATGTTTTGACAGGAAATAATAAAAACTTATACGTTTTCGTCCATTTCTATACATTTTCATCCGTTTTGATATGTTTTCGCCCGTTTTCTTGTCCGTTTTTATACGTTTTCGTTCGTTTATATACGTTTTTGTACATTTTTATACGTTTTCTTACGTTTTAATATGATTTTATCCATTTTTATACGCTTTCTTACGTTTTATACGTTTTTATACTTTTTCGTCCGTTTTTATAAGTTTTCATCCGTTTCTATACTTTCTATATGGTTTCGTTCATTTTTATATGTTTTAAACGTTTTTCTTACGTTCTCATACGTTTTGTTTATCCCTTTTTGTACATTTTTTTTTTATGTTTTCTTACGTTTTTATCTGTTTTTATACGTTTTCGTTCGTTTTTATAAGTTTTTCTCCATTTTTTATACGTTTTCTTACGTTTTTATGTATTTTTGTCAGTTTTATAAGTTTTCATATGTTTCTGTACGTTTTCGTTCATTTTACACATTTCTTGCGTTTTCATACGTTTTTATCCATATTTATATATATGTTTTTATACGTTTTCGTCCGTTTTTATACATTTCCATCACTTTTATTATACGTTTCGTCCGTTTTCATACGTTTTCGCCCTTACCTCTCAATTTTATAAGTTTTTGTCCGTTTTATACGTTTTCACCCGTTTTTATATGTTTTCATCTGTTTTTGTATATTTTCGTCCATATTTATATGTTTTGTCCGTTTTTATACGTTTTTTTTACATTTTCGTCCGCTTTCTTTCGTTTTTAAACGTTTTTCTTACGTTTTATCCATTTTTATCCGCTTTTATTAGTTTTCATCCGTTTTTATACGTTTTCGTCCATTTCATAATTTTTCTTACATTTTTATATGTTTTTGTCCGGTTTCTTACACTTTGATATGTTTTTAAATGTTTTTCTTACATTTTCATATGTTTTTATCTGTTTTTATTCATTTTTATACGTTTTCATCTGTGAGAAAACATATAAAAACGTAAGAGAACATCTAAAAATGTATAAAATGAACGAAAACCACCGGACGAAAACATATCAAAACGTAAAATAATGTGCGAAAAGTACAAAAACGAATGAAAACGTATAAAAGCGTATGAAAACGTATAAAACGTATGAATACGTAAGAAAAACCATATAAAACGTATAAAAACGGACGAACATGTATAGAAACGGATGAAAACGTTTAAAAATGGATAAAAACGTTTGAAAACGGATAAAAATGTAAATATTAAGAAAAACATATAAAACGGACAAAAACGTATAGAAACATATGAAAATGTAAGAAAAACGTACAAAAATTACGAAAACGTATAAAAACAGACAAAAACGTAATGAAAACATAAGAAAACGGGCGAAAACATATCAAAACGGACGAAAACGTATAAATATTTATTATTTCTGTTCAAAACATATAATTTTAGACCCATAAGAACAATTGGTGTAAATATTTTAAAGCCACAGGGACGATTTATGTATATAACTCTTGGTTAGTTTAACTTTAGAGCCACAAGCAGGGATGAGCATGAGTACCGAAAAAACGGTACGACACCGGAACCGTACCGGTACCGGTACACCATACCCGGTACGGTACCGGGATTACAGAACAAGCTAAAAAAAAGTTCGGTACCACTAAGTCAGTACGAGAAAAAGACGGGAAATCCCGGTTTTGGTTCCGGAATACAAAAGCCAATTTTTTCACGTAAATAATCTTCTTTTAAGAGACATTCGTTCTTATTATGGGGCATTTAGAGTGTAAAATATAAGATTTAAGTTAATCATTTGCATGAGAATGCATGCTAACAAGATTAAATCTGTATTGCATGACTGCATGACAATACTAACGAGACGAGACCATAGTGCACATCATCCAGTTAATTACATGGGCCATAAGTAATGAAACAAGGACAACTTATAGGATGTATACATTCTGGCCATTGATTTCATATTCATAATGGCTTTCTTTTTATCAACTAATGCATCAAAAGATCAAATTATCAATAAACACAATAGTTAGCTGGGAAAATACTTGGAAAGTTTAACTTTAAAGGAATTCGGTTCTTAAACGGGAGTGCACCGGAAAACCTCTACCCGGTACCGGTACCGGTACCGGACAAGTACTCGGTTCCGGGAACGGTACCTTTTTTTTGGGTCGGGAAAAAGAACGGTACCACCTAAACGGTGCCGGTTCGGTACGGTACCAGTCCCGAGCTCATCCCTAGCCACAAGGATGACTGATGTAAAATTTTAAAGCCACACGGACCTTTTATGTAATTGACTCAAGGACGACATGTGTAATTGTTTTAGAGCCACATGGACAAATTATGTAAATAACTCTTAATTAGTTGATGCCACGTCAAAATGATGCCTACAATAGGAAGATTAACGAAGTATATGTATTTTATAGGAAAATTGAAAGTAAGTAGCTTACAATAGTAAAATGTGGCAACATTTATGCATTTTCAGACCATTTGCCTTTTTTGTATATGTTTTCTGTTTTGTATATTTTTCTGGTGTGGTGTTCTTGTTGATGTAGGTGTTATGTGTTTATTTTCACCGGAATCTGGATTTGTAAATGGTGTCACTGATCTATATTAGCGGTGTATTTTACCGAAATATGGGTTCTTGTATATGTTTTCTGGTGTCACCGGTGTGGTGTTCTTGTTGATGTAGGTGTTTTATATACGTTTTATGGTTTTGTTTTCATCGAAATCTGGGTACTTGTTGTTCTGTGATGGTGTTATCTGTTTCGTTTCTTATAATAAGATTTTGTACGGAAGGGTATTTTAGTCGTTTCATTTGTAAATGGTCGCCCACGGTTTATTTTGAACTTTTGAAAAAAAAAAATAAAGGTAGAAAGTGATATGCACGTGGATGGCTGGTCTAGGTACAATATTTTCCCTTTTATATATTATATAGTTGCTTAACCCGCCCGATGAGCGGGCTACTTTCATAAGATTCAATGTTTCAGTTGTGTTTTATGTAAAAACCGTGTATTATGTGTTGTGGAAATTTAACTGGACGTAAATAAATAATTAATATATGATATAAATTACATGATGGTTATTCATATACGATATAAAACTTATTTGTACAAAACATTCTTTGTTTAGTTTGTGTATTCGTCGTATTTGTCACAATAAAGAACCTTCAATCTTTTTTTCATCTCAAAAGAATCATTGGTGCTTCGGATTTGCTGACTTTCCATCCCACCCTTTGTATTCATACAATTCTGTAGAAACATAAACACACCTCGGGACTTTCTGAAATGACGATTCAAGAGGAATGCTATCGTAGGTATCTGCAAAAATGTGTTAGTCCAACATTAATATAAATAGTCCAAACAAAATGGGCCGAGACTATGAAATTATAACCTCCAAGGGATTTCCACAATAACATTAACTTTTATTTAGATTAATCCCATTTACCTTACATACCAGAGCTTTGCGTTCTCCTTCTATTTTCATCAATTGCTGCTTTGATTCCTCTTTAAATTCTGAAAGGTTTTTGTCCCACTTCTATCCACAACTGCCCTTTCAGCCTAAGAACAAACAAACCTCGAGTAAAATTTAGAAATCTAACATTTTATTTATCTTATCTAACATTTTATTTATCAGAAGATATTGAATGCCTAACCTTCTCTTTTTCAAATATGATGCATTCATGTTTCTCCGCTTCATACCTCCTTCGAATATCATTAATCGCCTAATGTAATCCATAGTCAGTTAGTCTCACCATCTGGAAGGTTCACACAGATACATGACAATGGATCTCACCTGATAATTCCTCTTGAGATATTTCCTTCAAGTGTGTTGAAAGTTCTAAATGTTTACTTTCTAACAGCTGAGTATATTGTTTTTTAGCTTTTGCCACATTACTTTCCGCTCTAGCCAGCAACTTTTGAGCTTATTAATCATTTAATACCATATAATTGTCATGTGTATTACAATAAACTATAGGATAGCAACTATACACATGGATAGAAAAGAAAACCTTTGATTTTTTATCTTCAAGATGTTTCTCGCTTTCCTTAAATCCCAAAACAACATGCTCCTTTTCTTGAAGTGAGCTATGAAACAACTTGCTACTTTCTGTAATAGAGAAATGATATATTAATGTAATTTAGTACTATTATGCATAAATTGTAAACAAAACTATATTACATTTCAAGTTTTAAATTAATGAAGCATAAAAATACTTACTGTTAGCATTCTCTCATCTTATTTCGCAGCCCAACGAACATATATGAATCTTATTTGACTAAGGCCTCACACTCGTCATTAAATGTGTATCTGATAGTTCCCATGACTGCATCCATGAGGATGATATACTGTACCTGCATAATGAAAATCCACTATCAATATCTTATATAGTCATTACTCATTAGTCAATGCACATTTGTAAATTCAACAGTATCTTAGTTTTATTTACCCGTGTCCCATGCTGGTAGTAAACAACAGTAGGAACACATATCCTATTATATTCAGTGGTGGAAAATGTAATATCCCTATACTTCTAAAGTTCCAATAGATAGTCATGGAGTGTTTTATTGACCAAATCAGTTGCGAGAAAAAAAAGAGCATATGATAAATAGAGAAAGGCTATTACAATGCCAATAAAATTAATTACTCAAAAATACCTTTAAGAAAACAGTTGTTGAGTGTTTTCTGGCGATTATAGCATGTTGCTTATCAGAAAACTAACAAAAGAAGGAATAGGTGATTGGTAAGTAAACATGCCAATTAGATAGAATCAAACTAAAGGTCAAAGGCACTAATCAAATCTGGTACATATAACAGAAAACACACACACATAAGAGTTCTAATTTTGAGAATTCAATAACCTAAATTTATGTCATTAGGACTATATGAGTACCTTGCAGCAATTGGCCGAATCACAGAGCTATGAATTGCATACGGACCAACAAAATTTAGTTTTCCAATCACAAAAAAATGTATGTGCACTGAGAGCTCAATTATTGTTACACAGAACTGTTAATCGTTTCATGCCAGACCTACCTAGAAATGAAAAATATAATTAACTGAAACATTTTTTGTTTAAACAACTTGAAACTATCAATAAGTTCAGCTTAGCACGCACCTCTAATTGAGTGAATACTCCAAATAATTTATCTACCGAATTGGTAGTTCCTGCATATGAGAGAAGATTGTAAAGAAAAGTCCAAAATAGAATGAACAACATGTGAAGATAAGGGGTTTACCTAATGTCCATAAAGAGAATATGCTTGCATGAGTAGAATCAAAGGCAAAAGGTCAACATGTAGTGATTCTAAACCCAACTGCTCTAATGCCGAGAGAAATCTCTGTCTTACTAAATCACAGTACAAAGGCTTGCACTTCAAAATGAGCTGAGAGTTTGTAACTGCGTATAAACGTTTGGTCCAAACTTGAAGCACTTTCAGTGTAATCTGATAGAAAAAAATTTCATAAGTCAAGAAAAGCCCATTATTTTTAAATGGAATCCAGAGAATACTTAAGGTGGTCATTTCGACCCAACATACTTACGAATGGATAAGCTTGGATCGTGCTTTAACTTAAACTGGCCAAACAAAAAATGTAGCTAAAGGCGTCACTAAAATATCACGAATACTGTTGATTTAACATTATGCTAACGCGTGTTCATGCATTTCGATCAGAAGCTAATATAAACCTAATATAACCTTTTACCCAAACACCCTTTAATACTCTAGTTGGGAGCCATTACTGGACCAAGATTTTTGTTGCAGCAATAGCGCCTGACACAATGTCGGCCCGACCATGGCTCGCACTTCAGCTGTTTGTATGGCAGTTGTATCGAACTGCAGTGCCACCAGGTATATAGAGACCAACAAAAGGTCTGCCCATTGCCACTTGTTTGCACCTCACACCCTAAAAAATGCTTTGATAAGATATCATTAACTTGGAAGTTCATGTAAGATGTGACGTTGCACCAAATTTTGATAAACTAAGCCCAAACCATATGCCATATATGCCTACGAAAATGCTTAAAAAAATGTTTGTGGGTCAATATGATTTGAACCATTTACTCTTTTGTTGCAAGAGTATGTAACAACAACCATGTTATGTTTATGAAACAATTGTGAAACAGGTTTAAAAGGGTGCTACGTGAATAAACTTACTGCAACAAAAAAGTGGCAGTCCTCGCCTAGCAGCGGTGAAATAGTGCATCATTAAGCTGTACATCATAAACGCCAATCTATAAATATAAATAACAATGAATAAAAAACATAATATTTAATGTCATAGATTCTTACATATTTGTTGTCAAGCATATTCGGAGGCGTCTTCTTCAACAATTCTTCAATTTTCATGTCTATCATGCTCTGCAAAAGTCACCACAAGATTTTGGGTCAAATAAAGATTATAATCTGCCCTGCACAAACATGATCAAACACTTAAATGCCACATTTTATAAAAGGAAAAATTTGAATAATCAACTAATATATTCATCCTATCATTTTATCAAGCCCTTAATATGCTAATCAAACCATCACAAACCGTTAGTTGTCATATATTCGTAAAATAATTAAGATTTCCATAAAATGAGTAATATACATACAACCACATCATCTAAAAGGTCCAAATCATAAAAAAAAAACAAAAAAAAAAACAACCTAGTTAATAAATACCTGTTACTTGTTAATGATTGGTGAATTGTGATTGTGATGTCTAATCAAATGCGAGTGTCGGATTTTATAGATGCAAATTAGGTAAAAAAAAAACTAAAATCCCCTCTTTTGCGTGCTTCATCATAGCTGTAAATCAGTAGTGATTGTTAGACTAATTTGATAGTTTCCTTGAATAGAAGATGAGAATAGAGAAAGTTTGAAAATCAAAATCAAAGATTGATGAAGAAAATATTGTGCAAACATGTGTATCCCTGATTTGTAGCAAAAGAAACCCAATTGATTTGTGTGAGATTGAGGTTGATTTGGTTTGCAAAGGTTGGAAATAAACTGCTACTTTTTGGATTTGTGTATATTTTGTTTAGTAGTATTGTTTTTTCAAAGTTTATCACAAACAGCCAATTGGCTTAGTGGTAGTATGCTTAATAGCATTCTCATCAACCCATGTTCGAACCTTGCCAAGAACCTTTTTTTATGTAAGTGTTTATCGAATGCCATGTCATCGTTGAGTCATCATTGACGTGGCAATAATGATGTGTCATGGTCTCCTCTATTATATAGTGTGGAGATTAACGAGGAGAGATCATTTATATACAATTTAGATCTTGCATGCTGAGTTATTTATGTTAGCCATTTATTGTTTTGATCAAATTAAAAACCTATTTTTATTTTTTTTCAAAAAAAAAAAACAAATAAAAAAAATAAAAAATAAAAAAATCCTAAATCGTTAATCGTTAAATTAAAAAAGTTGTACTGTAGCGACAAACATTTAATTATCTTTTAATAGACGGACACTTTGATATATATTCGAAAAACCCCTTTTTATTGCTTTTTCAAGTTTTTTTTTTTTTTTTTTTTTTAATGAGCAATCACATGTGATTGAGCACTAATCATAATGTTTGAATATTTAAAACTTGTAGTAGAATGAACATTACTCTTTCTACTAAAAGCTGAACATTTATATCTTTACAACCATATATAACATATTATATATCGAGTTATTGATTATAATAAATTAGAGTAGTTACATTACCAAAATTTCACAAAATCATCAAAACATATGTGATAATTACCACATGTGATCTACAAAATGAAATTTTTACCACATGTAATCATTCATTTTATTATATAAGTTTCATACTAACCTATAAGTTCAAATACAATGTGTGATATATGATTGGAAAACCATGTGTATTTTTTGTTGCAAAAAGCGCTAAAACTTTTAGTTTTAAGCACAAATGGTTATGCCAATTTAACTAAAGTTGTTTAGTGTTTCGAACTTTCATATTAGTTACTAGCTTCATAGCCCGCCCGGATGGGCGGGCTAGCTTCATGATACTTCTTGATAAGAATATAAATTGTGTAACAAAGAAAATCGTAAATTAATAACAATGTGGACTGATATGTACTGAGCAAACGTGCCGTTGAATAAAGGAACCCAAAATCAAATCATTTGCATCACAAAAAAGTCAAGTATTAACCACTTAAGGGTGACCTAGTGGTAAAAGGGTTTGTGGTTATCACTCTAAAATGTGTGAGGTCTCAAGTTCAATTCATGCTAGGTGCAAATAACCTTAAGTGGCCACGCCAACCTCCTGAAAAGGGAGGGCTTTACCTGGTTTGAGCCTGTGTGGCGGTGGTTTCAAACCCCGTGAATTAGTCGGCCAAAAGGTCAGAAATCATGGTTACCAAAAAAAAAGTCAAGTATTCATAACATACCACGTAGTTATAAACTTAAAAATAATCAAAGCATATGTAGCACTTCTTTATAAATAACATTGGTTGTGTAGTTCATATTTTCCCTCATTATCACAGCAAAAATAATGCAACTAAATATCAAATAAGAAACAAAAACTACCAAATGATCTCCATTTCATCTAATGTAGCAAACTTGTTCATATAGCTCCAATGACACGTATGTTAATAAACAAAAGAGTAAACTACACCATTCGTCCTTGTGGTATACGTTGACCATCAAGTTTCGTCCTTTGACCAAAAAAATTGCACCGTTGGTCCTTAACTGCGAAACGTTAGTCACGGTTGGTCCCTCACCCTAACTTGTGTGAGTAACGGGCGTTAAGGTTTGTTAAGTGGAGGGTATATTTGTCTTTTACTCACAAAAGACACAATACTCCATTGATTATTGGCATATTCTTCCTTATTTTGATTCACAGCCATTCACCTCACTTTATTATATCCATCAATAATTTACAAAAATATTATTCCAAGTGGTAACCAACAAATTTTGGTTCTTATTCTATGGCCCTAAATAACATCCAAATTCCAACGTGCTCTCTTCTTCCCTCATCTCCTTCCATTTTGTCCGATCATAGTAACAAAGAGTGTACAAAACAACAATGCAATTCTCCTTGTTTCGGGCACAATTAGTCTCCTTTATTAAAGAAAGCAAACACAAAACTGCCCCAAGATCACCCATTTCCTCAACAGGTTTTTGGTTACTCGAAAGCATGGCAAGATCTTGAAGAAAATTCTCCTTTGACCAAAAAACAAACACGAAAAAAATTCACCTACCCGAGACCTTGTATAAGATCTTGAAGCTGAAAACTTGTGACTTCATCATGGGTTACCACATACGAATTTTTGATGGATTAGACGTGGTTTGCGATAGTCGGTTGGTGGTGGTGGATAGTGTCCCTGTGGTTTGCGTTGATGATGATGGTGTCATGATGGGTTTCATGATGATGGTGTCGTAGTGGTGGTGGAGGGTGTCGTGTGATTTGGTCAAGCATTGGAGCAACAATCGGGAGCTTGATTTGGTGTAGTAGATATCATGTGCTCATATGAAGAGGATACCCCAGTGGCGGCTGATGACCCACTTTGGTGACGGTTGGCGGTTTCATTTTGTCGTATTGACATTAACCTTTATTTATTTGTTTGTTTTGTTTAAAGATTTTAAAGGATCTGGGTTTTGTCAATTTTGATTTTATTGGTTTGTGAATGATTGAAGAAGACTTGGGAAAAAGACGAAGGGTAGTGTTTTTAAGTTGGTCAATGGTGGAGGAAGTGAAATTGAGTTTAGAAAGAGGTGGTGGCCAGAATATGTTTGGTGAAATCTGGTGGCGGTTGGATTTATCTGCAAGATTTTTATTTTTTAGAAATTAGTGTTTTTGATATAGTGAATTTGTGAAGAATATGTAATTGATGGAGATGAAGATGAAGATAAGGAAGAGAGAATGAGATATTTGAATTTTTTTACTGTAGGTGTTTGTTTGTAGAAAGAGGAGAGAGAAGCAGAATAACTGTTGTTGTGGTTGGTGAAGATGAAGTGAAGAGAGAAATGGTAAAAAGACAAAAATACCCTTACATTTTTAGACTTAATGATCGTTAGTGTGTCCCGTTAAAGCAAAGGACCAATGCTGAGTAACGTTTCGCAGTTAAGGACCAACGGTGCAATTTTTTTGGTCAAGGGACGAAACTTGATGGTCAACGTATACCACAAGGACGAATGGTGTAGTTTACTCTAAACAAAAACAATGTGTATAAATTAATATAAAAAATGAAGGCAACAAAGATCACATAAGTTAGTAGTAACTCTCGTTATTTTTAGCCATAAGCTAAAGACACGACAACATTTCGAATACCGTAGACATAGTGTGCGAGAAAGTTTTGTGTGAATAACAATTAAAAGTCTCTGATGAGTGCTTATTCACTCATCGTTTTTACCCACCTAGGACAACAAAAATGACCAAAAACACCCAAATATGATCAAAATATGTTAAAAATATCCTCGGAGTGTGTTTTGTGTCTTGCAGGTACAAAAGGATTGAAAACGGACAAAAACGAGCCGAGATCAGAAAATGTGCTTTACGGACGGAGCTGTTAGTGAATTTTCTGCATTTTTGAATTCCGGGACGCGGTTTTGGAGTGAGAGTGGGAAAACAAACCTAAAAATCTAACCCGAAACCAAAATAAACCATTTTATTCCTTTACCCTATGAACCCCCTTGCCCTTTTGAACCCTCTATCCCGTGACCCCCATATATCTGAATTTCCCTTTCTCCTTTTCCCAAACCCAGAAAACAGAGATAAAAAACCTCCCAAACCCAAAAATGGCGCCAAGACTTTCCCTCTCATCTCTCCCCATCACTCTCAACTCCCAGATACCCAGGCAAGATCACATGTTACCCACTCTTCACATGTCTCATCTCCATGTCATCAATCCAAGGTGCAAAAGTTAATTTAATGGTTGTGATGAGGCCAAGTTGTAATCCAAGGGTTGTGATGCAAAGTGAGAAAGCACATTGATGTCTTAGCTGGTTTTCACTCACAAAACTAACACAGAAAGAAAAACACAAGAAGAGAGAAGACAGAAGTTACTATTTTTTATCTTTGTATAAATAAGCTCTTAGTGATAGAATAGACAGTTGTCTAGAATTCTTAGTTCTAGTCCCAATTTATGTTTACTGTCATTACTTTTCCTGTAACCATTTAATTTTTCAATGCAATCTATTTTCAGTCTTTAATTCCAATTATTTTTGTTTATGCAGTTTTGATTTTCATTCAAGTTCTTAAATCTCGCCAGTTAGTTAAAGTGTTTGTTAAGTTGTATAAGCTAAGTTGAGACTTAGTCTAAAGTTCACAAGTCAGATTTTCAAAGTTCAAAAGTTTTCTCAGTTTCAAAAATTTGCAATTCTGCCCCCAAAAGGGGTGCTTGGATCAGCTTAGTTTTTGGGTCAAAGTTCATGTTTTGACCCATGTTGGGTCCCAATGGTTTTGTGAAGTGTTATTAGTATCATTTTAGCCCTTTCCAAGTTGTTTTAAGTGATTTGATAAGTTTTTAAGAAAGTTTCCAAAATCTGTCTTAGTACAAACAGTCCCCATGTCCCTTCTTTTTAGCCCCTACAACAGCCTTTTTAGAACTAATTGTTAGATCAGATTTAGTTAGTGTTAGGTTTTGATTGTTGTTTTATAAGTAGATCTTAATCTGTTATAGTTTTTTTTTTTAGCTTTCAGAGTTAGCCAGGTAGCTTAATATTGCCTCTCAAAGTCCCTTGTGGGCTGTTTCAGTAGTGATACAGCATCTTCTCCATGCCCTTGAAGTGATTTTTCCAGCTTAAAAATAAGCTCCAACACAGGCCCTTCAGGCTGCTGTTGGGTTTTATCATGCATTCTCAGCAAAAAAGGGAAGCTTTCTTTCATAAGAGCTTATCAGTAGTTTCTTTAACTTAAGTAGATAAGTTATTAGTAATCTTTTAGAGTAGGTACTTGGTATGCAGCTTATTTTATTCCCTTTAGAGCTTATTCACTTAGTTGCTTGCTTTCCATTTGCTTATCTACCCTTTTATAGTTTAGGATCTCCCCTAGTGTAGCATTAAGCCAACTGCTCTCCCTTTTAGCCTGTTTGTAACTGAGCAGGCAGTTTTCGTCCCAAAACAGCAGTCTTTAGAGGCTCGTGTTGTGCTTATCATTCTTAATTTATTGCTTAGCATTGATTCTTTAGGTAGTCTAGATTAGGAATTTGAGGTTTTAGTTTAATTCAAGCCCTTTCCTTAGCTTGTTGCAAGTTTTTTGGAGCTTTTTGTCCCTTTGGCAGCCAAGAACCAAACATCCCTTACATCAGGTCTGCTGCCCCAATAAGCTGGTCTCACAGCTTGACTTTAGCTTATTTTCGAGATTAGTTTTTATAAAATAGCTTAGCTTGTTCTATTTTTCGGTTTGTAAAAAGAAAAAAAATCAAAAAGAAAATAAGTGACCAAAAAGGTGGGGACTGGGATTCGAACACTGGACCTGCAGGTCTGCTGCATACGTCCACACACCACACCCCTTAAACCAACTGAGCTAGGGACTTTATTGGTTATTGTTTTGTAACATTTATTACTTAACTAGTTTAGTTAGTTTAGGTAACTAGCTTTTAACAACTTATTTAGTGCTTATTTCAAACTGTAGCATATAGTCTTTTTATTTTTCTTTTAACCAGTAGCTTGTAAAGTAATTTTAGGAAATTTCTTAGAATTTTATAAAAGCATTTTGTATTTTTTATTATTTAATTTAGTTTTAAATAGTTTTTAATTCGTAGAAAATGAAATAAAAGTTGAAAAAATACCCGGCTTTTTTCTAAAATTATTTTTAGTCATGTAGAATGTAGGAAAATTATTTTTGCACTCGTAGGACTTTAATTGCATATTTTTCACTTTCGGGGCTCGGTGTGTTCCCGGTTTTTAGCGCTTTTGCATTTTAGCACCCTAGGATGTAGTTTAGCGTCGTTTTATTGTTTCTTAGGATTAGTAGTAGTTTATTTAGAGTTTAATTTGTTTTACTTACTTCATTTTCATTCTTGTTCTTTATTTTGTAGAATACGTAATCAAAACCCAAATTCGTTTAACCAATTCAAGTCCTAATCACAAAAATCAACGACACCGTCAATTTCACACCTCGTTGGGACACGACCCGGGAAATCACTTTTCCGGTATCACTTTTATCACACCCGTGAGATTTAGCAAGTTAACCATTTTCCTAAAAGGTTAATTTGTCGGGTTTCACGGTTAATTTGATATTTTGATATTGTGTTTATTTTCACACACACACAACGATCGAATCAGTCTCGCATAAAGTTTAAGACTTACTTAAGTCAAGTAAATGGGTCAAGAGTCAAAACGAATTGAACAATAAATGCATAAGAGATAGAGGACACTCTATGACTACATATGACCAATTATCACAGGACTTGGGTCAATACAGAACTTGGGTCAAGACGTACAATTAATAGTATATCATCCTAGTTTTAGAATTTATTCTAACTTTCCAAACAATGAATCAGCTCCTTATCCAGTTATCACAGCTTTAAAAGCAAAAACACATGTAAACATTATCGAATGAAACCCGATTTATTACAATTAATAATATGACTATATACCATATATAATAATCTTTTTCAAGGAGACTGAAATAGTACCTACCAACGTTTGAAGTATCAGGTCATGTAGCATTCTTCTTTCGGTTGCAAGATATACTTGCAAAAGGATCTTTCATGCTTATCATGTGTAATTTTTAATGCGAAAAAGCACGTATACTGAAACTTTCATGCCTAAAAAATACTGGTTCTTTCTGGTGACCAACCGAGAACTCATCATGGATGTTATCCACAATAAGATCCGACTTTTCTTAATGTGGGTCATAAATGCAACATATCTTAAACGACCCATCTATTATCGTTAATAGGAATTTTTATTTTTTTTACTTTCTATTGCTAAAGGGAGGCAACGACCACCACTGATGTTTCCAACACCAAAATTCCACATTTGAAAGTGATGACTATTAACTCGAACCACCATATTTTAATTCACTCAAGCAAATATATCAATAGTCAATCGGAAGTATTTCATTTGAAAATGAAGTATACCAAAGCACATAAGACTGAATTGTTTCGTATCATTTGGAAAGTCAATTATTGTATTCTCAATTGTTTCGTATCGCAGCTTGTTAGCTTGTCATGTTGTCATATTCAATTTCAAAATGCACATCCAAACACCCCATAAATCTAGAAATGATAGTTTTTAACAACTGTGACAACATCCAAACGCCCCGTAAATCAAGAAATTATATTTTTTAACAACTGTGTACTTGTAATATCCTACATATATGATTCTAGATATTCCTAGCAACGCATCAGATAATGTTTCTTGTAGTCAAACGGTGCAGTTTCATGAGATAGGAGTGATCAATTAAATTACAGAAATTCCAATATCGCAAATGATAAATCACCTGAACATCTTTCCCTTTCAGCGAATTACATGTTGCTTCCCTTCCTCTAACACCTTTTCCTTTATAAATTCTAATGTTGCAAAAATCGGTCAACTCGGCCGATTAATCGCCGATTAATCATTAATCGGCCGAGTACCTTGTCGATTTTTGAAAATCGGTCGAAAAATCGGCCTAGGATAAAAATCGACACTATGCAGTCAAAAAATCGGCCGAATCGGTCAAAATCGGCCGAATCGGGCAAATCGGTCATTTTAAAAATAATAATAATTTAGGCATTATACTTAATTTGGGGATTGTGTATTTCACTTATAACGCACAATGGGCATCATAAAAAGAAGTGGAGCCTTTTATTGAGGTTTGGAAACATAGCAGGCTTGGAATCGGTTAAGATTTTTAGTTTGGTCTCCAGAAATACCAAAAAATTGCAGGAAATGCCAATCCGATTAATCACCGATTAATCCCGACTTGACCGATTACTCCCTGCAGGGTGGTCGACCGCCTGACTACCGATTCACGATTTTTGCAACATTGATAAATTTAATTTCCTGGTCATCCCATTCAACCAAATCTGCAACTTCCTACATCATATAAAATCAACATCAAGCTGAATGTTAACATATTATGTGTTGAAAACACACAGACCTTGACAAATCTTGAGCACTCGTGGATCGTTAGTGTTGCCTATGTACAAGCAAACTAATAGAAAATCTCTACAACCCGTATTCTATAGCGGAATGTAAATACAAGCTGTTATAACTAAGAACACTTAGATCCTCTATGGATCTTTTTATTAACTGAAACTCTATGTTTCGAATGCATTGCTATTACAAACTATTAAGTTCCTTTTATAGACAAGGAACCCTAAACTATTACTTCTGAATCGACTAAACATGCAAGCATGCATTTAATGACTAAACACTAAACAATATTGAGCAGTACATTAATACCCATGCTAACCTCGGGCAGTTCAACAATAATGATGGGTTAGCATTTAAATAATAAAGCGCATGCTGATCCTAGTCAGCTTCCACCCTTCAGCAGAAACACGGCAACGCTTTTAATCTTCAGCAGAATCTCTTCTTCAGCAGATTCTGCTTCTAATTCAGTAGAATCCTTCGGCAGTATTGACAGCAGAATTCCTACTTCACATAATTCCCAACAATCCTCCCCTAAACTGGAATTTGACTTGGTTAAGTTCCAGTTTCCTAACCTTGAAAGATCTTAGAGACTGCAGTAATAGAGGATTGTTCTCAAACATCAATAGCAAAGAACCAAGAATAAGCTCATCTCTATGATGACCAATCTTTGAAACGCCGTGTCTTTGCAGAACAAATGACATAGTGTTCATCAAAACTCATTAGTTGCATACTATTCTCATCACATCCAGGTGTGTTAACTCCGTGAGAGGTGAATCATTGAAAATAATGGATTTGATGTCTCTTTACCAATAGCCATTACTACCGGAGTAGCCAAATGTTTAAGTTCGAAAACTATGGTACACTGATAACCATCTGATTTATTGGCAAACCAGAAACCATATAAACGGGTTTGATGTGTCTTTACCTGTAGCCGTTTGCTCAGGACTAGTCAATTCTTAGAATTGATGAATTGATAACCAAATATGGATTCAGTTGCCTTTACCACAAGCCATATACTTGTGGGCTAGCCAATTCTTGGATTCCAAAAAGGAATATACCATGGTGAATTGATGACCATACAACACTCAGCAATAAGGCATGGGTGGTTGCAGACCCTATGATTTTGAGCAAATCATTACAGCTATCAACAGATTTGATGTGTCTTTACCAAAGCTGTACCCTTTGGACTAGCCAACTCTTTGAGATACACAAGGTATATCTGGTGAGTTAAAAACCATCAACTATATACAACAAACCTGCAAGAAAGATAGTTTTTTTTATAACTAAGAATACAACAAACAAAATAAATCAAACAAAATCATCCCTCGAGGCATATGCCTCCCCGAGGCCTATGCCTCCCCTTAAACTTTGCAGTTAAGGGTTAAGCATTCCAATAGGTCTAGCAGATGAGAAAGATCCACCATTGTTCTTGGGTTTCCATTGAAATTTGGGTCCCTTATTATTCCAAGAACAACCTGCTGAGGACTTGACAGCAGTACCCCAACATCCTTTCCCATTATTCATAGAGTCAACATATGCAGGCCAATAACCATGTTTAAAGTATGGGCTAGTAGGTTTCACATAAGGTCTATCAGTTGATCTCCCCCAAGGAGAGTCAGGATGATTAGCTTGTGGGACATAAGGAGGAATATTCTTAACATTGGTCCACACAGGTCTAGGTTTCTGCTGAGTAGCACAAACACCCAATCTTTGCTCATAAAGATCACAATCCTTAATAAGATGAAATTTACTTCCACACACAAAACATGTCTTCTTTTTGGAAGATTTATTCAACAAAGCAGATGTTCTATTACATGTAGAAGTACTTAAACCAGAAACATTAAAGGAATTATTTTTAACAGACATATTATGCAAAGATTTAAAGGACACTTCTTCAGGGGAAACAGGCTTGGAAGTGGATTCCACAGTAGCTACCCTAGAAGGCTTGTAGATAGTCTTGGGTGCAGGCTTGGGTGTAGGCTCAGGTGAGGGCTTGGGAAGGTTGGACTTATCACTTGAATCACAGTTGGAAGTAGATCCTTGATCTCGATGAATTGTCACCGTCAGAGAAAGAGACAAAGTCATAAGATGAAGCATCGGTTCTGTAAGTCTTTTGACTTTTGCCATACAAATGGTGTGATCCATCAAAGTCAACAGTAATGGTCGGTCAAGAGGCATGAATTCACCTCTAATAGGTCCAGGGACAACATGTAAATCACCTTCCTTTTTAAAATGTTCTAAGCCTGCAGGTGTAGATTTACCCCCATCTTGCCTAGCTTCCAATCCTACATACTTTTGAAAACCTAAACCTATTCCAGAGTTCACTGATTGACTATTATAGAGTTCTCTAGCTAGATTGTCACCTGATATTAACCATTGTTTATGTCTAGCTATTTCCTCAGTAAGTTTCTCTTTAAGCTCTAGATTCTCAGCAATAGCATTAGCTTTTTCCTTTTCAGTGCTTTTTAAGTTAATGTCTGCAATATCTAGATCAATTTTTAACCCCTTTATCTTTTCTTCATAAGCTATCTGATTCTTTTGAAACCAAACCTTTTGTCTTTCTAATGTTTTTAACGAAAGTTTATAAGCTTCATTATCAACATAGCATTCATTGTATTTAGGTTTCATAGTATCATATGCTTCTTTAAGTTCATTGTATCTTTCACTACAACCAAATATACAGTTATGTACCTGAGAAAGTCCCATCAAGGCAAATTGATCATGCCTATCTTCAAGTACATCGGCCGCAATCCAAGCTTCTCTGCATCGCAGCTTCCTCATTCACAGTGTTCATGTGCGCCCAGTTGACCTGCTCATCCAAGGTGACAAGAGCTGCTGAAGTTCTAGCTTCCTTCTGATTCTGCTGATAGGAATTGTAGATAGCTCCCTCTCCACTCTTCCTATCTTTGCATTCCCTTGAGAAATGACCCATCAGGTGACAAGAGAAACACTTGACCTTGCTCCTGTCAAAACGAGCTGGATCCTTTCCCTTGAAGCCAAACTTTCTTCCTGACTTCTCCTCAAACCTCTTGGTATCTACTGAAAGCATGGCCACCGCCATTTCACTTCATCTCCTCCATATCAAGTGGGTCCACCTGATCAAAGTCTTCATAAACAAGATGCTGCTGAGTATCATAATCAGCAACAAATGAATGAAGCACATCCTCCAATACACTACTAGTTTTAGCTTGAGGGTAGGATGGAGTGGGACGATTGTAAGATGATGATGGTAAGTAAGATGGACTTGGAGCATGCATCATCATATTGGAGTGAGATGTCCCAACAAAGGTGTATGACCGTAAGAGGATGCACAGTAGGGAGATCTAACATCAGGTTCAAGAGATTTGAGCTTGTTGTATAGCTCATCAAAAGTGAGCATGTCCAACCCACCTTTAGCCTTAAGAGCTATACTGACATGTAACCATGATGGAGGCAAAGATCGAAGGAACTTTGAGTTGCAATCATCATTGTCGTTTTGCATTCAACCGGTTTAGCTGACTCGAATCTTGTGAAACCTGTTGTATCCCTTGTGGATACCTTCTTCTTCAGAGATATTGAACTCTTGGAAGTGTTGTCTCAGCATGGACTTCCTCATTCTCCTGGACTCTTCATTGCCACCGAACCTTGCTTTAAGAGCCATCCATATGTCCTTTGCATCATCCATGTGGTGAAAATCACCCAAGTGATCTTCGGGAATAGCTTGAAGAAGGATGGTTCTCACTTTGTGCTCTCTTTGCATAGCTAAAATCTCTTCAGCAGTTTTGGGAGGAGCAATGGTAAACTTACCATCAAGATCCGGGATAGTCTTCTTCAGACTGTTTCCTTTCTTTACAATTTCCCAAAGATTCCAATCAATATTGGAGATCCAGTTCTGCATTTTCATAGTCCACAGATCATACTCTTCCTTTTTCAGATAAGGAAACTTACCATTACTGTTGGAAAGACTAAGTTGCTGCATAGAGGTGGTGTTTTTGATGTTGTTGTTGGTGACTTCTGATTCATCATCAGTTCCAGGCATGGTGAATGTGTTTTGGTTTATGGGGGTGAGGAAAAATATGGTTCTCAGTACCGTAGAGACTTTCCCGAGGCTCTGATACCACTTGTTAAAAACACACAGACCTTGACAGATCTTGAGCACTCGTGGATCGTTAGTGTTGCCTATGTAATCACAAACAAACTAATAGAAAATCTCTACAACCCGTATTCTATAGCGGAATGTAAATACAAGCTGTTATAACTAAGAACACTTAGATCCTCTATGGATCTTTTTATTAACTGAAACTCTATGTTTCGAATGCCTTGCTATTACAAACTATTAAGTTCCTTTTATAGACAAGGAACCCTAAACTATTACTACTGAATCGACTAAACATGCAAGCATGCATTTAATGACTAAACACTAAACAATATTGAGCAGTACATTAATACCCATGCTAACCTCGGGCAGTTTCAACAATAATGATTGGTTAGCATTTAAATAATAAAGCGCATGCTGATCCTAGTCAGCTTCCACCCTTCAGCAGAAACACGGCAACGCTTTTAATCTTCAGCAGAATCTCTTCTTCAGCAGATTCTGCTTCTACTTCAGCAGAATCCTTCGGCAGTATTGACAGCAGAATTCCTACTTCGCATAATTCCCAACATTATGCAACTCAAATATTTGTGTGGATGATCAATTGGTTAGAAATCTTAACAACCAGACCTGATATCGAATACCTAAAGTCCACCATGGTGGCTTTAGTGCCCCTCTTGCAGCATCTTTAGCTTCTGGTTACGCCCAACCCTACATGTTTCACAAATGGCTTCATAAGCAACACATTAAATCTTAACATCAATATAACGTATTGCAACCCATCATGACATAATTTTCATACTTGAGCAAAACCTGGCATTGAAAACAAAAGGCCGTCCAAATCCAGGAAAATGCTCCTTTTTGGTATAGAACTAATGTACATTTAAGTAAGTCATTCCCATGATTTATTTGATACTGCCCATCAATACGTTGTAGGAAGTAGCCCTTGAAAAAACGCCGAGATTATTACTGGAGCTCTTTCCAGTTGATAGCTTGGTACTTCTTGGCCTGCACCTCTTACTGTGTTCAGTACCACTCCTTTATAGCGCATCACATATCCTCCAATCTATCACATTCACATTAATAAATTATTAAGTATAGTTAGAAAATAAATGGTGCAAGTATACGCTTTACTCAAGTCGATTACCCTTTCGGAACCACATATCCACCAAATAAGGTAATTGGGATTGCCTACGTTTTCTGGTTATCAGTTATTTCATAAGCCATGAAGCAGTTTCGATGTAACAAACTGCTTATTATGCGACAAAATAGGGATTTTTTTTATCAAGCATTCGTATGGAATACAGTTGAACATGTATTTAATACCAAGACAAATAGAGGTCTTAGTGTATACCCTTAGCCAAATCAGTGCATACCATTCAATCGCTCCATTCCTGTAAAATCAACAGCATGAGTATACCATCACGTTGTGTAGCCAACTATTTTTTTTCATTGTAACACAAACCTTTTGAATTTTTGTTATTGTATGTACGATTTCCAACGTGTCACAACACGTGGACTGCCAACTCATCGGGGTGTTACACGTGGACTGCCAACTCATTTACCCACTATTTCTTTTTAGGGATAATAACAAAAAAATGTATCGAACTTGACCACTTTTGTCATTGTAACACAAACCTTTTGAATTTGTGTTAATATATGTATCCAGTCAATCTAAACTTGGCATCGTTAGTCCTTTATACTAACGGTCGTTAGCACATAACTTAAATTTCGTTTTCTTACGTTTTCATCCCTTTTTATACGTTTTCATTTGTTTTCTTACGTTTTCATCCGTTTTTATACATTTTCGTCTATTTTCTTACGTTTTTATACGTTTTCGTCCGTTTTTATATGCTTTCATCTGTGTAAAATCAAACAAAGACGTGTAAAAACAGACGAAAACATGTAAAATCAAATGAAAACGTGTCAAAACGAATGAAAACGTGTAAAATCAGACGAAAACGTGTAAAATCAGACGAAAACGTGTAAAAACGGACGAAAACGTATAACGGACTAACATTGCATTAATAAAATAAACGGACGTGTGTAGTTATAAAAACGAATGAAAACGTACAAAAACGGATGAAAGCATATAAAAACGGATAAAAACGTACAAAAGCGTAAAAATAATTGGCGAAAACGTATAAAAACGGACGAAAACGTATAAAAACATAAGAAAATGAACATAAAATGTATAAAAACGGATGAAAACGTAAGAAAACGAACGAAAACATATACAAAGGGATGAAAACGTAAGAAATTTTTTTTAAGTTATGTGCTAACGGTCGTTAGTATAAAGGACTAATGATGTCATGTTTAGATTCACTGGATACATACATTAACAAAAATTCAAAAGGTTTGTGTTACAATGAAAAAAAGTGGTCAAGTTCGATATATTTTTTTTGTTATTATCCTTAAAAAGTAATAGTGGGTAAATGAGTTGGCAGTCCACGTGTAACACCCCGATGAATTGGCAGTCCACGTGTTGTGACACGTTGGAAATCTTACATACAATAACAAAAATCCAAAAGTTTTGTGTTACAATGAAGAAAAAAAATAGTTGACTATACACAATCACAAAAGATGTCAAGTTCAATGCATTTTTTTGTCATTTTTCTTTTTAGAAAACATAAAGTTCATCATTTTGAACTTAATAAATATCCAACATTCACCAATACACATGATGCGGAACATAACACATCCCACGATGGTATATAGCTACCAGACATTTACATTTCACACGAAGCAATCTCCTGCAAATACCAGGACAAAATAAAATACTTATCAAATACCTAAAATTAAATGCCTCTTAAGAACTTGCAAATTATTGAGCAGACTGTACAGAAATGATTCCCATAAACATATTCAGAACTACTTCATAACTATATGGATCTATCGTAATACAATATTGGAAAATATATGCATACCCATGGAAACAGTGCAACTACGTGCTTCCAGGTGCACCACTTGGTCGGTTTTCCTCAAGTAGCAAATAACAGCATCGTCAGCCTTGTCAAAGGCAAAAGGTTATGCCAAATATATAGCTATGTTTATTGTTGTATGCGCTACAAGAGCTAACTTCCATATATGAATGCATAAGAATATAAGTTCTGATACGCGGCTAACGTGATTATTGCTTATTAGAAAAAACTGATTATAGTTTTCTGAAATAAGTTTAGAGTAATCAAATTTGGAGAAGCATGACACGAAACGAGGTAAGAAGACTAGTTATGGAAATAACGCAAAATTATCTTCTTCTTTTTTATTTGAATGATTCTCATACTTTACGTCAGAATATCACATCATACACAAGCAGTCAAGCATTAACCCCCTGTATTCAAGGTAGTTCATAGGGCAAACTTAGTTCATACACAAGTAAACCATTTTCAGCTAACATTTCAAAGAAGAAAAATCAACAACATCAAATTAATTTAACCATTACAACCAAACTTTGTCCAAAAACAAAAACTTACAATCTAAGACACACATCATTGTTCTAAACCCAAAATCTATATCCATACACCAAATATATAACCAAATGCTTTCTCTCAGTTTATTGTCATTCCAAATCATTCATCTTGTTCCAAAGTACAGGTGTAACTTCAAAGTTTATTTATCAAAACTCCCATGTCGACCATTTGAATAAATATACAATGCCCTTCGAACTTTTGGTTTTCAACTATTGGTGTCGTGTCCTTGCATGATCGAGTGAGTTAAGAACTTTGGCAAGCTATTTACAAAGTTCTTCACTCTCTAGATCATGCAAGGATAGGTCACTAATAGTTGAAAACCAAAAGTCCGAAGGCCATTGTATATTCATTCAAATGGCCGACATGGCACATACAACCATTCTTATGGCTTGTGGCCTAGTGGGATTGATGTCTCAACACCAAAGCCAATGACCACTATGTGAAGGTTAAATGCAGTTGGGCGAAAAATATAGTGATGAGAGGTTTTTTCATGGAGGTATGATTCCCGATTCCACTGTCATACTCACATGTGATCCGGTGTTGTAGTAGCTAAGTATTGGAGTTAGTAGCTTATGAAGTTTGGAACATTATGAAGGTAGTCAAGCCATTTAAAATATTTATTGCAGGAAGAAGTTGTGGTTCTAGAGAGGGAATTGAAGTGTGCTTTGGTGTGTTGCTTCTATGGTTGGGTTTGTATATAAAGAGAAGTTAGATGTTTTTATCCAACGGGTAATTGTGTTTGTTTGTGGATACTTGTGTTTGTTTAAGAATGATCTTGACCATCTATATTCAATTGAATGGATCCGAGTGAAACAATCGGAGGGCTAAGATTTCATTTGGCAATCTTTCTCAGCAATATATTTACCATCTCATTGATTGCATGCTATTGCTATGTGGTTGACTGCTGGGGTAGTTTGAATGGGTGTAAATGTGCATCGGTCTTTAATGTAAAGAGTTCCTGATATTATTTTTTAGATGGAACAATACTAAACAACACATATTGGAAAAGTACTAAAATTCACGCTACTAAGCAAAAATTCATGGACGTGAAGTCCAATCATAAAATTTATTTTGTGAGATCCATCGAGTGGTTCCGGCAAACAAGTAACCCAGTCCTCTTGAAACCCAAATCGACCATATTTATTTACTATATTTATTCTAAGTTCTACTTTGTTCAATTTCATCATGTTTTGTTAGTTTTTGTGACAATCTAGCACTAGTTTATTGACTTATAGGTTTCCCGAGTTATCATAAAATGCTACATAATTTTACGAACGTGGTTAAGTCCCTGTCATTTTTGGTTAAATCGACTCAAATAGGAATAAAACTCACGGGTGACAGACACGGTGGCTCCTACCTATCACGTGCATCACATTTTTTTCTTTTACCCGCGAACCCGTGGGCAATTGTCAGCTGGTATATTTAGTTGGCTATACCCGTCACGTGCAGATAACCGTGCACATGTTTTTTTTTTTTTTTTTTTTAGAACGAGAGAGATTAGACAGATTACTGTTAATAGATTCGTTAAAAAACTTAGAATTTCCGCCACTCGAGGTCCATTTGACCATTTGACTTTAGCTTTTTGCATAAGGTCCAATTTATTAATGTGATCCAAGTCCTTAATTTTCTTAAGAGAACATAAACGGTTTCAATTTTCACAAAAGATTAAATTCTTGAAACGGAAAAAATCCTCCCTTGTGATAGAAGACTCATCTTCTTCATATCGATTGTGCAGCTCTTGGAATCTACTGTTTCTCAATTTTTAAAGCACGATCTTGTGTGAGAGAAGCTTAAACATAATTTATTACGGATGGTCTTCAGACAACAATAAATGACTTGCGTTGCTAGGAAAAAGGTTTATTCTCCTAAGCCTCGTTGAGGCCTTGGTATCGACAGTTTACAAGCTTCAAACCTCACTATGTTATCAGATAGTGGTGGCATTTTTGCATGAACTCAAACTCGTTGTGGAAATACTCCCTCCGTCCCAAATTATAAGTCCACTTTGCTATTTTTTGATGTCCCAAAATTAATGCCCACTTTCAATTTCAACCAATCAAAATGCTTGTAAGTGGGTGAGAATGAATTTTTATTGGTTAATATTGTAAGGGGCCTCATTTTTCTTAAACTTTGTGAAATATAAAAGTGGACATATAATTTGGGACGGAAGAAGTATATCTTAAAATATTACCTTTAAAATATAAACGCTTAAAAAAATAAAATAAAATAAAAATGGTTATGCAATCTAATACAAGCATCAATACAGAAATAATTCCCATTACCATTATTCAGAACTACTTCATAACTATATGGATCTATGTTAATACACAATCGGAAAAGATATGCATACCCATGGAAACAGTACAATTACGCACCACTCCGTCGGTTTTCCTCATGCTACAAATAACAGCATCGGCGGCCTTCTCAAATCAGAATCTATGTTTATTGTTGTATGGGTATTTACAAGAGCTAACTTCCATATATGAATGTTTAAGGATATAAGTTATGAAATCACAAACTATTCTTTATACAATAGTAGTATTTACATGATATATAGTACTAACGGGGTGCTTGGATACGTGCCTAACGTGATTTTTGCTTATTAAGAAGAACTGATTATGGTTTTCTGATATAAGGTTAGAGTAATCAAATTTGGAGAAGCATAATACGAAATGAGCTAAGAAGACTAGTTATGGAAATGACACAAAATTATCAGATTTTCATACTTTAAGTCAAAATAATCACATCATACACAAGCATTAACCCCCTGTATTCAAGGTAGTTTCATAGGGCAAACTTAGTTCATACACAAACAAGCCATTTTCAGCGAAAAAAGTCAACAACATCAAATTTAACCATTACAACCAAACTTTGTCCAAAAAAAATTACAATCTAAGTCATACATCATTGTTCAAAACCCAAAATCTACATCCATACACCAAAATATAACCAAATGCTTTCTCACAGATTATTGCCATTCCAAATCATTCATCTTGCTTCAAAACTACATGTGTAACTCCAAATTTCATTCATCAAAACTCCCATGTCGACCATTTGAATGAATATACAATGCCCTTCGGATTTTTGGTTTTCAACTATTGGTGTCGTGTCCTTGCATGATTGACTGAGTGACGAACTTTGGCAAGCTATTTACAAAGTTCTTCACTTTCTCGATCATGCAAGGATACGTCACCAATAGTTGAAAACCAAAAATCAGAAGGTCACTGTATATTCATTCAAATGGCCGACATGGCAGGGACAACAATTCGTATGGATGGTGAGATTGATGTCTCAACACAAAAAGCCAATTACCACTATGTTTGGGTTTGTATATAAGAAGTTAGATGTTTTTAACCAACCGGTAATTGTGTTTGTTTGTGGATACTTGTGTTTGTTTAAGAATGATCTTGGCCCTCTATTTCCAACTGAATGGATCCGAGTGAAACAATTGGAGGGTAAAGATTTCATTTGGCAATCTCTCTATATTTACCATCTCATTGGTTGCATCTGCTACTGTGCTAGCTTGTGATAAAGTGGTTGAATAAAGTGGTTAAATTTGGCATAGTTGGAGCTTACTTTGTGCATGAGGAGGCTCCCCATGCCATAAACAGTGCTTTTCTCAAGTACTAATATTTGAAAGATTTCATTTGGCACTCTTTCTCTACTGGGGGTAGTTGGGTGCTTTGAATGGGTGTAAATGTGCATTAGACTTGAATGTAAAGAGCTCCTGATTTTTGTTTATGAGTAAGTGAGTTGGTATGATAATAAGTTAAGCTTTAAGTATTATTATTATTATTATTATTATTATTATTATTATTATTATTATTATTATTATTTGATTGAACAAAAGCTGAAAAATGATTATTAAAGATGAACACTAGATCTGATATCAAATGACATATCGATTGGACAACATAGGGCTAATAACCTATTAAAGCATCATACTTGTCACAAATGTCAGTTCGATGTAACGAACAAAAAAAATAGTTAATCTAGACATTAAACTTGATATCTTTGTCTTCAGTTGAGTACAAAAAAATTGTGATGACCATTTTACCCTTGAATTTTTAAAAATTGCATCTATTGTCCCAAGTGTCAATTACATAAATGGTCCACTATGTTATTATACCAATTTCCTTTTCACCGAACTGTTCTACCATTGCCGACGTTGCATCTTAAATAATCAAAATCATATGTTATTATACCAAGTACCAATTTCCTGTTCTACCATTGCCAACTGAACTGTTCTACCATTGCCGACGTTGCACCGCCACCATCTCCGACGTTACACCGCCACCATTGCCGACGTTGCCACCATTCTCCGGCGAAGGCGCGTGGTTTCACCGATGATAGATCTGGCGAAGGCTCGCCTTACAGCTCCTCCGGTTCCGGTGATTTCTTCTCCACTGATTGAATCTCCGCCACAATATTGATTCGTCCGTACAACCACCAATCCATCACGCGCTTGATTTCTGTGGTGTTTTTGGTGATTCTAATCCAGTAATCCCTTTGTTTATTATCTCCTCTTTCATTTGATATGCCAATCGTTAACAATAAACCACCAAATCCCCCAAAAGAAGAACATTTCTTCACCCCGTCTATGGTGACGTCATCAAAAAATCGCCAATCTTCAATTGACGATTCTCAAAGTGTTTCAAGCCATTCTAAAGCTGGGATTAAGGATGGGAAGTATCGCAAACAACGTAAGAGTGTTAAAATCTTATCTCCAACACCAAAATCTGCGTCAACTGGTGCTGGATCAATTCTGAGGCGACTTAGGTCTTCGAAATTGATGGGTAAGTCTCGTAATCGTTCTGATGTTGGTAGTACTATGTGTGATAAGGCTAGTAGTAAGGGTGGCATAGCTAGTGCTAAGACAGGTTTTGATTTTGATGGGGGAATGGCAGGTTCAAATGTTAGGGATGAGCATACTAGTATGGAGGATGTAGTAAATATTGGTGCCTCTTCCTCTAACATTTTGGATGGTATTGCCTGTAATAAGGAAGGTATGGATTTTGAATTTGGGAAAAGTAGTTGTAAATCTGGGTTCAGATCGAAATGGAAATGCAGCAAATGATGGACTTATGTTTTTTATTTGTTTTTTTTGGTAACGGAATCCGTTATGTGGGAAGATGGACGCAATTTTTTCCAAACGACAGGGACCATTTATGTAATTTAGCCTAGGGACGATGGCTGCAATTTTCCAAACCCACAGGGACCATTTATGTAATTTGGAAGGGTAAAATGGTCATAATACTCAACTGAAGACAAAGATGTCAAGTTTAATGTCTAGAAGAGCTATTTTTTTTGTTCGCTACGTCGAACTGACATTTGTGACAAGTATGATGCTTTAATAGGTTATTAGCCCGGACAACATATCTAATTATAAAAATATAACATTTATCGTGGTTTCTATTTGCACAACTTTTGTGGCCTATTTGGGTTGGGTTAGCTCATACCTGAAAATATTATTTTGGTACCCGGCCGGCTCCATTGGATAAGTTGCTAGCTTTCTCTCTCATAGCTTCTATGTGACGGTTGAGCTCGGACTTTAATTCTCAAACAATAATAAAACGACACATACAGTATTGGAAAAAGTACTAGAATGCACACTACTAATCTAAACTTCATGGACGTGAACTCCAATCATAAAATTGATAAGCTTTGCACAAATCTCCTCCGACCGCCCAAACAAATTTGATTTTACGAGATCCATCAGGTGGTTCCAACAAGTAACCGAGCCAGATCAGCAGATCTTAATGACCAAATTATCCAAACACCAACATCGAAGACATCAAACCATTCTTGTATGTACTGTGTTAGAGAATGCGGAACTCGTCATGTTATGTTCCACAAAAATAGCAATCTACTCCATATCTTAGTAAATCTCGACCCATGAAGGAATAAAATGATATACAGATTCCGGTTGACTAACACACCATAAATAAGATATAATTAACTCTAGTTTAGATAAATTTTGACAAGTTAGAAAATCAAAACCTATACAAATTGGGCACTCACAATGAGCATACTTTAACATCACAATCACTGTGGTATCAAAATTAAAACAAAAGAGCAGCGTGAAATATTGAACGATGATAAGGCTAGTAATTGCCACCAAGGTATTAAAACACAAATGTGTCAAAGCCAATAAAGAATCTTGTCAAGGAACTAGAATGGGGGGATACACAAAAATTAAAAATCAATATTTTCTTTGCAAACAGAAGACATACGAAAATGATTGTTCTTCATCCGATTTGCTTATCAAGATCATTATAACCAAAGCTGGAACAAATTCAAAACAAAGACCAACAAACCGAGAAAGTAAATTTAACCACCATACACGTGAGGTAAAATCATTATATGTATAAGTTTATAACAAGGGTTGGACCAGCCTCGAAACAAAGCCAAAAGTATAATTAGGCTAGAGAATTGGGCAGGGGCCGCGCGAACGCATGCCCCCTCAGTAACAAATTACGATGTAGACTCGACCACTTGGGCCGATCTTAGGATAGCACCCCTCCAAAGTGCAATGGAGGTCACTAACCTAGGCCATGGGCCTTCTTGATCACCCATTGACCCCATCCAGGTAAGTGCTTAAACCAATTGCATATTTTTCTTCTTATAGAGCTCCACTCCCTTTTAACTTTTCCCTCTCATCCGATGTGGGATCTCACTAAATTGTTCCTTTCTTTCCATACTTTCATATATCAAACCATCAAAGTGAGTAAACATACATTAATTCTCGCATGGAGTATTAATGTCACTTAAAGGTAATAGTTTACATTTCCTATCTGATAGAAAACCCGGGCGAGTATTCATTAGGATCAAAAATAGTCGTCGTTCTTTGTTGAAAACTGCACTCAACCTTTGTTATATCTTTACATCACTGAACTTGAGCATCTTGAATATTCCTCTTTGGATTGTCAACTATTCAATGTTGTTTTGTACCTTGGATGGTTGGTTTCTCAACAAGTGAAAGTAAGTTATCAACATCTTCATGTCAGAACTACTTCATAACTATATGGTGCACCACTCGGTCGGTTTTCCTCAAGTAGCAAATCGTCGGCCTTGTCAAATGCATAAATTATGCCAAATATACAGCTCTGTTTATTGTTGTATTCGTATTTACAAGAGCTAGCTTCCAGATATGAAGGCATAAGAATATAAGTTCTGAAATCACATACTATCCTTACGTAATTATTGCTTGTTAAGCAAAAACTGATTATGATTTTCTGATATAAGGTTAGAGTAATCATCTTCTTCTTTTTTTACGTAATTTTGCTTGTTAAAGGAACCGCCGTAAAAGGTTCATTGCACCAACTTTTATGACTCGGTATACATATCCACAAATGTGAACTCATGGCTAAAAGACTATTAGATACATTTCATCAAACTAATAAAAGACTTGTGACATAAAAAATTAGACAAAGTGTATTTAAGAAAATCGATAGCTTTGACAAAATTTTACAACACTTAAAGGGAAAAATTCGTCATGAACATTCTAGGAGACCCTTCATAACTAAATCAAATCCAATCCAATCCAATGGTCAAAAACCCTAATCCGTGTGCTTCACCCCATTGGCTAATAATCAACCGCCCACACTATAAACAACCAACACAAAAACACACACAAACACAATACACTCATTTACTCTCATTACTTTTGCACTCATTCCCCAACAACCTCAACCTCACTTGCTACTCTTGTTGTATATATTACGTGTATTGCTATTAGAGACAAATAAACCGTAACATGAAAAACATAAAAGTGTAGAGAATGATACCGTAAATCTTTTGCGTGTATAGACTCAAAGAACACAAATAAGGAAAATGTTGAGGCCTGTGATGCTCACAGTTTCCTTAAGACAGATTCGTCCTCTCCACGGTGCTTGAGACTCGTGAACGTCTATCTCCAAGGATACAACAACAACGGATAACCTCGTTAGCACAAACGAGTTATCAAGGCGAACCAATATGTGTCTTCCCTCTATTACGAACCGGATACAAAATGAATCAACATCAAGATCAACAACAAAAGGAGAGGAATTAGTTATGTGTTTTTGGGTGTGTTTAAAGATGAAAGAAGAGAACACAAATTATAGGGAATAAAGATGAAGGAAAATAGTCACATTAATTACCAAAAATTAATCTTACTAACGTCTCATGAATTAAAATTAATCATACATTAATTTTATTTTTAATTCACATTAGTATGTTTGATGACACCATCAATTGTCATTCAACACTTTGACCATATATTACAACAATCCCCCCATGAATGAAATTGATAACAGGAAACAAATTTCAACGACTCAAAGTTGTAATAGAGTTTTGCAGTTGATATTTGCATAGGATAGGTAGGTGTTACCCTTTGAACCTTCCCTCGTGAAATATACTTAGCCTCCTAGCAGCCAGTAGAACTTGATGTCTTTGAACTGCCCGTTGTTTGTGGAGACGACAATATATACTCACACAAATATCTCCTTGACACATTTTGGTTCTCATAGTTATGTTCGTTATGGTCATGAACATTAGTCTGGTTCTGCGAGAGCTGTTAAGAATTGTGCCCCCACAATTCCCTTGGAAGCGACCCCACTTCTCTCTCACATAGGTGATTCTCGATTAATCATTAAAAGCCATATGCTTAACCTCATATTGTCACTGTTATAGGAATGGACTAGGAAGTTTACTAAATCCCTTAAATAAATGTGGAGTTTATTACTCCCCCACAGTGACCTCAGTTTATACAAGTAGGTTGTCCTATTGAACCCAGATCTTGGGATCTCCAATAGTGGGTTAGGTTTTCCTTCATATAAACTTTTCAAGGGCTTTAGTCACATTCCTCTTCATGACTTGCTAACTAACTCTCACATTTAGCTTTTTGTAAGCGGATCCGCAAAGTTATTCTATGACTTCATATTGTCAATAGGGATAACCCATGCTGAGAGTAGTTGTCGTATCGACATAATATGTTTGTACAAATTTGAGTTTCGTGTTACTCTAAATATATCATGCTCTAGGTAATTCTTGAGTATTCCAACTAGGCAAGAACTTCATGTTTGTTGACGTTCTTTTGAACTCTAGCTAGGCCGAAATCCCCCACATGGAATTTATCTCAAGAATTTTTTAAAAAGGTTCTCTTTTTCAATGTATTAATATTGTTTATAAGATTTTTTTTTCTCACATGGATATGACATCAAGATCCTTAGTAATTTGTCACTTCACAAGTTTCATACTAGTGTATGCAAACTATTTTTGAATGTCTTATGTTAATTATTTTCCGTATCATAATTAACATATTCCAAATCTAGCATGCTATAGACCAAGGAATCAAGCGTATGACATAAGATGCATCATTCTGATTACTCATAGCTTCATTTACTAACATTCTTCTTTTAGACAAATCACCAAATCACCACCTTAAACCACACATGTTTTAAGAGGATCCCATAAGTTAAATGTGCAAGTCCTACACTTATAACATGTCATTTCAATTCACTTGTGATTATATATATAATCACATTTAACCTCTTATGATTATATGATAATCACAATTTATTATGTGATTATAATCACATAAAATCAATGTGTAATCATTTTACACAATCAAAATATGTCCAACTTAGCGAATGAACAATAGCTCACATTAGATGACAATCACACCGTTCAAGTTAGTTACATAAACCAACGTAATTCGTTGTCATCTATATGTGTGTTCTTTCTTGACATTTCACAATGTCCTACATGGTTATATTCAACACATAGTCATTTCTCACATAATGACAAACCGTTCGATTATTAGCAATATGAGTTATAACAAGCATAGTTGTCAGGATCCCGATCCTGATCTTAGGATCTTACGATTTTACGATACTGCAAAGCAAAAACGATCCGGATCCTACATAGGATCTTTGCAGACTTAAGATCTTATGGGATCCCGATCTTTACCATACGATCTTACGATCTAATCCGATCCGATCTTACTTTTCTCGAATTACAAAACTAAAAAACTACAAATTTATGGGCTGTTTGTTTGTAGAAATAAAAAACAACATGTTAATCTTTTTAAACATTTTATAATAATAATTTAGGACAACATTTATATGAAACATTCTTAGTATTTTATGGTTATAATGTATTAGAATTTGTAGATTTGTATAAAATTACATAAACTATTAAGAAATAACATTAGAGTAGGATCTTAAGATCCCGATCCGATCTTACGATCACGATCTTGCAAAGACGAAAACGATCCTGGGTAGGATCCCGATCTTGACAACCTTAACAAGTCTTGATGATTATTCATCTTGCTAAAATAACAAGTAGTTTGATTATTCGCAACAATATTCACAACAGAATATTTGCAACATCCAAACTTTCAATACTCGATACAAAATCGAGCGACTTATTTATTCTCATGTTACAAAATTAGAAGCACAAAACCGCACCAAACAACTTTAAATAAGCACTACTTTGCCACAATTTTTTTCCATCAAATGAAACAAACAATTTTGCGTTGCACATCGCACAAAATATCACATATTTTTGCATTAAAACAACCATAAAGTATTGTACCAAACAACTCAATGTATGCATCCAAACAACACAAAAATCTCTCAAAGAAAAACTAAACCTCTTGGAGAAAAAAAAATTATTGTACTAAAATAAAAACAACGATTTCCATTTAAGCTCAATTATTTTCTCCTTCAGAAATCACGTTTAATATGTTACTTAATCAATGTAAAAAATTCGGTTCATAACTAATTTGTTTACTCTGTGAACAACACTTTTTTTTTACTATGTTGTTTAGTCAACAAAACTGTCCAACAAGGATCACTGTACCAAAATAAAATTTGTGACCAAGCACTTCATCTATTTAAGCTCAAACTTTTCATAAATGAATTTTAATCTCTTAGCTACGCATTGTAATAATTTGGGTGCAAAGCTTATTAGTTTACAATGAAAACAATGTATTTTCTTGCGATGATGCAACATGGACATCAAAACGTCCAAAATGAACCGTTGTACCAAAATACAAATTGTTACTAAATGGTTCACCCAATTATGCTCAAACTTTCCAGAATTCAAGTTTCCACTATAAAAAATTGGGATAGAAAACCATTCGATTACCACGCAAACAACCGAATTTTCCACAAGTGCGCAACCATGACAACATGTGTTTTGGATTCCAAATAACAAAAATAAAAATAGCATTCAACAAAAATGAGTTTAATCTCAACATTTAGTCATGAAACCAATACTAGTTACACAAACCGGTATCATTATGAGATCCCAGCCAACATGCTTTGAACACTCTATTGTTCTATTATAATGTAATATTTCGAATTTCCGCTACAACAAATATCACAAACAGTTTGTTGTCTATCTTTGTTCTATGCATAATCTTAGGAGATTACTAGTGCCTTATAACTTCTCATAAAATCACACCATGATGACTACAATAGCCTATACTTGATTCACATGAAGGTAACAAAATAGTTACTAACAAACCTTTTCAGACAATATAAGTTTTCTTTCATTTTGTTTGGCACAAAAAAGTACTTATGTGACTCATGTAAAATAGTATAAGCATCACACTATAAATAACAAACTGAATTTTCATTTGGTTCCTTTCTAAATTCGACATACCAACTTGTAAATTTATGTTTGTATTATTTTACAATACTATCATTTGTAACACAATGATTTGCAATAAAAGAAAACTATTTATACAATCACGCAACATAGCAAGTTCTTCTACCAAAAAATGAAGTAATCCAACAACTAAACTCTCACAGAATATATAAATCGGTTAAATGCCAAACCGTTTAAAAAAAATCATCAACTTATCCGCATGTAATATGTTAATCACTATTATCATTTTGAAATGCATATATTCATTGGACAACATCATCACATGGCTATGTTATGCATGACTACTTATATACCTTTGTATTATTTTTGTCGTTGAAGTTCATGTTCGATAAGTATTTCTGTCGTTGAAGTTCATCTTAAGACAGATTAATTTGCTATTAGTGACTGAAATAACGAGGCGTACTGTTTTGAAAACATTTTGAATTGTGGAAGATATACAATACTGTTTTGTTTCATAAGTTAAATTATCCAAAGAACTCATATATTTGTTACTCATAATATGCATGAGTGGTATTAGATTATTAAAGTCTATTATATGTGGTTTTGTCTTCTTTGGTAGGTAGTTGACATATTCATATATGTTTTATTTTCAAGTGTTTTTGAGAATTGACGTGTCTCTGCTAAGTAGGAAGTAAAACCATCGGTGACTATGTTCTAATGAAATATTTAGATTTTATGGTTTATTAAAGGGATAATGATTAAAAAAAGTACTATACTTGTCATACTTTTTTTTTCAGGGTAGCGAACAAATTTTTTTGCTTCTGGGATTATTATACTTTCAAATTCATCCTCTTTAGGGTATTTTGCAAAAAAGTTAGACATTTTTGCCCCTCTTACCTACAAGAGCAAATGATGGCAAGTATGATACTTTTTTTTTATCATTTGCCATAGTTTTTATTATGTTAAATTTTGGATATGTATTAAGATAATTTATTTAATGATTTATAATTGTGTTAAATCTATGATAAAATTTTTTTTTATCATTTGCCCTAATTCACTTCAAGTTGTTTAACGCTTCAAGCGTTAAACCGAATTAGGTTTAACGCTTTAAGCGTTAAACCGAATTAGGTTTAACGCTTTAAACGTTAAACCGAATTAGGTTAAACGCTTCCGCTAAATTAGGAGGAATTATATCACAACCTGAAGTACTTGCATATAAATTTCTGTTCGTCACTTGTTGATTATTAAGATAATTTATTTAAATTGAGTATGATTATATCATTTGTTTGTTTGATTATTAAGATAATTTATTTAATGATTTATAATTGTGTTAAATCTATGATAAAAATGTTTTATTTTAAGTTTACACTATTTACTTATTAATCCTATTTGTAATAATTTAATATATACTTAAAAAAGGGAAAATTAAAATCATTCGGACAATTATAAAAAACAAACAACACTTTTTCATTCAGATTCAGACATTATAGCTACCTCTTATTAGTAAGATGTGGTAGTCAGATTCAGATGTGGTAGTCAGATTCAGATGCGGTAGTCAGATTCAGAGGTGTAACATCTTAATCAAACAAACACACCCTTAATCTAGTCATAGTATACTCTCTAGTCTATGCTTCAACAAGTGACGAACAGAAATTTATATGCAAGTACTTCAGGTTGTGATATAATTCCTCCTAATTTAGCGGAAGCGTTTAACCTAATTCGGTTTAACGCTTGAAGCGTTAAACCTAATTCGGTTTAACCCTTGAAGCGTTATACAACTTGAAGTGAATTAGGGCAAATGATAAAACAAAACATTTTTATCATAGATTTAACACAATTATAAATCATTAAATAAATTATCTTAATACATATCCAAAATTTAACATAATAAAAACTAGGGCAAATGATAAAAAAAAGCATTATACTTGCCATCATTTGTTCTTGTGGGTAAGAGGGGCAAAAATGTCCAACTTTTTTGCAAAATACCTTAAAGAGGATGAATTTGAAAGTATAATATCCTCAGAAGCAAAAAAATTTGTTCGCTACCCTGAAAAAGAAAGTGTGGCAAGTATAGTACTTTTTTTGATCATTATCCCTTTATTAAACATGTTCAAGACGCTTAAATCAAACTCATGCAATTGGTTTTTATTGTAAATTAGGAGGAAAGATATAAGATAATAATGAGGTGTGTTTCATTTGCTTAATGGAGTTTTTTAATCTTTAAGTTTATTACATGTAATAATATTGATGATTATCAGTTAACGATTACATGGAAATGGGTTACGGTGAAGGAACCAATTGATTTTGGGTACTCATGATATCTAATAAATATCTTTGTTTTCAAATGATTATAATGATTACCAAATTACATGTTAGTAATTGGCACTGAAATAGTTTGGACGGTTTTGTATATTTGAAAATATATGAAATGTGGAAGTATTCTAATTCATAAATGGACATAAGATATTTAAATTGAAACACCATTGATATGGTCCATATTTAGTAACGATACAGGTTAATGCTTTAATGCAAAAGTTAAGATATAACTTGAAACTTTATTATCTTATATGCATATTTTATATCATTAATATATGTATAAATACATTAAATGTGAATGATTGCTTGAATAACGGTTTTCATGCATAGTTAATTTCTTCTTAAATGGTATTTGAAAACAATGAGGTGTTCACTTGATGAAATATTGTTGTAGTATTAGTTTGTGTAACTAGTATTCATTTCATGATATGGATAATGGGATTAAACTCGTTTTTGTTGAGTGTGATTTTTGGTGTTATTTGGACTCCAAAATACTTGATGTCACAGATACGTTGTCGCGAGAACATGTATTGTTCTCATAGTAAACGAAAGATTTTTTTTTTTTTTACCAAATTAATTCCAGTATGTTAAACGGATGGATTTTTTGTCACAACTTGTATTTTGCTACAACATTTCTTTTCGGACAAGCTTTATTGTCACAACTCACAAGTGCAAAAAAAATGTTGTTTCCATAATAAATAAATGAATTTTGCACCTTTTCGTGAAAAAAAAAAAAAAAAAAAAAAGGAGCTTAATCAGAATAATCAATTGATTGTGTTTGTATTTTAGAACTATTTTTTTAAAGCAGTTTTGTTTTTCTTATTTTGAGATTTGCGGTGTTTGGGTGCATACCTTTTTTGAGTTGTTTGCTACAATATCATCCGGTTGTTTTGTACAAAATTATGGCGATGTTTTGGGCGATGTTCAACTCAAAATTGTTTGTTTTATTTGGTGCAAAATATTGTGGCAATGTAATGCCTATTTAAGGTTATTTGGTGCGGTGTTGTTTAGCAATATGCAACTATTTTGTGACATGAGAATAAACTAGTCACTTGATTTTGTATCGAGTATCGTAAGTTTGGACGTTTCAAATATTATGTTGTGAATATTGTTGCGAAAAATCAAACTACTTATTATTCTAAAAATATGAATAATCGACAAGAGTTGCTATAACTCATATTGCTAATAATCGAACGGTTTGTCATATGTTAGAAATGACTATGTGTTGAATATAACCGTGTAGGACATTGTGAAATGTCAAGAACGAACACACATATAGATGACAACGAATTACGTTGGTTATTAACTAACTTGAACGGTGTGATTGTCATCCAATGTAAGCTATTGTCCATTCGCTAAGTTGGACATATTTTGATTGTGTAAAATGATTACACACTGATTTTATGTGATTATAATCACATAATAAACTGTGATAATCATATAATGATAAGAGATTAAATGTGATTATATATATATAATCACAAGTGAATTGGAATGACATGTTATAAGTGTAACACTTACACATATAACTTATGGGATCCTCCTAAAACATGTGTGGTTTAAGGCGGTGATTTGTCTAAAAGAAGAATGTTAGTAGATGAAGCTACACTCCTATTAAATAAACTCATCAGTTGTTTAATGCGTCTAGTTATCAACATGACGGTTACAAACGACACAAATGGTGGAAATGACGATGGTGGTTGCAACAAAATCAAAGGTTCTTGGAGTCCACAAGAGGATGCCACGCTCTTAAAGCTCGTGGAACAGCATGGACCCCGAAACTGGTCACTCATCAGTTTCGGGGTTTCAGGCCTTTCTGGCAAGTCGTGCAGACTAAGATGGTGTAACCAGCTTAGTCCGGTTGTGGAACACATCCGATTTACTCCAGAGGAGGATGAGGTGATCATTCAGGCCCATGAGGCTCATGGTAACAAATGGGCTACTATCTCTAGGTTACTACCTGGACGTACTGATAACTCTATATAAAGAATCACTGGAATTCGACCCTAAGGCATTTGGGTGGGTCAAAGTCTGTTACTACTAAACGTTCGTTCGCTGATGTGTCTACTGACTCGGCCCAAAGGGACTCAGGGTCGAAAAGACATAGCGCAGTTAGGACAGTGGGCTGTAATGGGCCTGAGACGTTGTTGAGTCTTGTGCCGCCCGGAGATATTAAAGAAGTTGAAGAAGTGAAGGAGAACAAGGTGGAGGGATTTAAGGGGGAAAAAGGGTTTAACCGTCTTGAGAGAGAGCAAGTTATTGGCATGAACCGTAAACTGCTCAAGCATGGAATGGACGCCTATAATTCAATTTGTTGTTGAAAATTTTGGTCAAAGGTATGAATGACAATTGATTTGTGTCATTTAAAATACTAATGTGAATTAAAAATAAAATTAATGTAGGTTAATTTTTTAAATCATGAGACATTAGTATGATTAATTTTGTTAATTAATGTCATCGTTTTTTCTTGATCCCCCTCCCTATAAATGAGAGATATTCTCATTTGTCTAGAGACACCAAAAAAATACACAAATTATCACTCCTCTCCTTTTGTGTTACCATTCATATTTCTTGAGTATCCGGTTCGTAATAGAGGGAAGGCACTGTTTTGGTTTGCCTTGATAACCCCGTTAGTGCTAACGGAGTTATCCGTTGATGTTGTATCCTGGGAGATAGACGTTCACGATTCTCAAGCACCGTGGAGAGGACGAATCTGTCTTAAGGAAAATGTGAGCATCACAGGCCTCAACATTTTCCTTATTAGTGTTCTTTGAATCTATACACGCAAAAGGTTTACGGTATCATTCTCTACACTTTTATGTTTTTCGTGTTATGATTTATTTGTCTCTAATAGCAATATACACCTAATATATACAACAATGTAATCTTTTGATCGTTGAGAATCAAAAACAAAAACAAGGAATATGTTGAGGCCTGTGATGCTCACAATTTCCTTAAGACAAATTCGTCCTCTCCACGGTGCTTGAGAATCGTGAACGTCTATCTCCCAGGATACAACAACAACAGATAACTCCGTTAGCACAAACAGGGTTATCAAAGCGAACCAAAACCGTGCCTTCCCTCTATTACGAACCGGATACACAAGAAATATGAATGGTAACACAAAATGAGAGGAGTGATGAGTTGTGTATTTTTCGATGTGTGAAAACAAATGAGAAAAACTCTCATTTATAGGTAAAGGGGTGAAAGGAAAAACGGTCACAATTAATACCATTAATCCTACTAATGGCTCATGAACACATAGTTAATTCAGTCGTTACATATGACTAAACATTAACCTTGTTCTTAACTCTCATTATTATACATGATGACTATCAATTGTCATTCAAACCAATAGCAACATGATATTATGTCTAATTCATCATGTGTTGAGACACAAAAAACACAAGGAAAATGTTGAGGCCTGTGATGCTCACAGTTTCCTTAAGACATATTCGTCCTCTCCACGGTGCTTGAGAATCGTGAACGTCTATCTCCCAGGATACAACAACAACTGTAACACCCCCAAATCTCGGTACATCGGAAGACTTAATCAAGTTTTCGGGGCCTTACTATTGGATTGGTATCGGACACAAGTATAGTAAAAGATAATCATTTAACCATTCAAAACCAATCCCAAATTTAAATATTCAAAACATTTAATCCGAAAGTATAAATATTAGGCCCAAAACATAGTTTAATAAAATAGGTCCCCATAGTTTATCAGAGTCAGAAATGATCCTTGAACCCCGCCTTCTTGCCAAGCTTCCACCGATCACGTATTCCAAACATCTCTTAAATACCTGAGAAATCATGCTAAAAGGTCAGCTTACGATGGTGAGTTCATAGGTTTAAGTTCAACAAAATCATAGTGGACCTGTAAGAGTTGATTTCTTTGTGCAAGACCTAAGATAGATAAATACGGTTTCACACACTGATCCTACCCGGATTTCAAATCATATCCCGCATCCAGGGATTACTCGGGCCCCACGACTCTAGTCCAGCCATGTTTTGGCAAAATCTAGAACAATTGCCAACCCCGGACTAGGTCCAGGTAGAAGTCTCTTCTTAGCTAGGAAACGGTTTAACCTAGTCTAAGGCAACAACTACCGCACATCTATCTATACAGTCAAGCACATAAGCAAATCCAAATAGTTTTCACGGTCCAAAAACAGTAGCATGATTCTCACCCCAATATAGTTAAAAACGTAGATAAAAGTGGGGCTATGAAACTCAGCTTTGCCACAACAATGCACTATTCACTATTGACACGACTGGCATCTAAAGTTAATCTCTATGGCATCCAAAAGAATGTACGACGAGTACAATAGAATAGTTGTGACGCAACCTAATGCGTATATGATATTCTTAGAATACGGCTCATACGATAAGGAAATCAATAGAAAGTAATGTGTTGTAGTTTTCGTGGATCATTCATGCTATTACTTTCAAAAGTCTGTTATCGTTCCCAAAAGTTGATAATCAATATCTCAAAAGTTTAGTTTTAGCGTTTCGTGTGGTGGTAAGAAACATAGACGCGATGCACAACTCATGCGAAGGAAAAGGAGACATCGACATAATCGAGACATACAGACCATAACTCACGCCAAACAGGAACAGACATCGACCAAATTAAGAAATACCGACAATACTCAAGCTAGTCAAAGACTAGGAAGTGACGACATCTATTCAAGACACATGAATAGGTTAATTGATAAGTTTCGGTAATTTACCCAATAATCCCCAAACGTACACGTTTATTAATAAAAGACAAGTTCCCATTTAACGCTCAGTTAATAAGGGTTTCTCAATCGCTATTCTTAATTGTACAAGTTTACCCGAAAGTACTTCATATAATGTATAGTAAATAGGGTACTATAAATGACACGTTCGTTTATTCACAAACCATTACGACTTTAATAAGTTATCTTATCAAAATAATATTTCCCAAACAAGTTTATACAAGCTACATTTGTTATAAAATATGAGTTATTATCGTAGTAAATAAAGGTTTATAATTTAATTAAAGCTGTATTCGTCAGCGATATATATAGTAATATATCTCATTATTGGTTAAAATATGAAAACATAATATTTAGACTTATTGTAAAACGAGTATATTAAACTCATTTAAACCAAAATGTTTAATAAAGTACAACATAATGATCAATATAACTTGTTATCAATAGTTCATAAAACACAAATTATTATCGTAGATAATAATGGTTTTTAACTGGATAAAACCGTATTTGTTGACAATATATAACTAAACATCTCATTATTAGTTAAAAGGTTGGTAATGGAATACTTAGGCATATCGCGAAACAAATATATTAAACTCACTTCCGAGTCTAATATTTTATAACCGTTTAAGCCGAAACGTTTAATAAAGTGCAACTTAATACTCATATAATCCTGTTATCAAGAGTTATATCCAATATATAATTCGTATACCTAATGTTACTTCAAGCTTATAACCCGCATTAAACATTATAACTTATGCGCGATATCCGATACTAATTATAATTCAGGTGTTAGTTCGAAATGTTTATCATCCCATATCGTAGGTAACTTGTTCATTATTTGCTAGCCTAATACCGTTTATCCAATATTTTCATCCCGTTATTGATGTATAATTGATTTGTTACAAGGTCACTTCGTTAAGCACATATATATGGCTAACCCGTAATCTATTACAAGTTTTACTCGTAACATATGTTATTTACACATTTCGTTAGTAATCGTGAATTCATGTACACTTAACTCGTCATATAATTTCAATTAGTCCAACATTACCCGTTTTGATATTTTATATAAATAATCGTTTACAACTCATGATTTACCAAGTCTAAATCAAGTTATACTCATAACTTAGTTAACCCGTTTAGACCCGTTAACCCGAAGTTTGACTACTTATTAACGAACAAGAATTATCACAACAAAGTCAATATTACCAACTCTGAAAAAATAAGGTTTAACCCGCCAATACTTATCAAATGGGTCTGACCCAATTCCCTTTTCTGACCCGACCCGGTTGCCTCCTGAAACAGACACAAAACTCTCTTTACACCGATTTACCCAGCTTATCCAATTAATGAAATAATCAACCCAGTTTCACACCCACGACATGTGAGCAAGTCGTTCACACAAACACCCTTAACGACTGGACACGAGTTTAATGGTTCCACATTATCACGCATTAGGACTCCCAATCACAAGATCTTATAACATCAATACACGGCTACACAGATTTAAACGTGACTTGTGACAAAACAAAAATAAAAGAAATGAATGTCTATCATCACCACACGAATCTGTATATTTCAATCCGTTTTAAACCATGAATTCGCATCACGTTTTTCTTATAATTGTTTTTCAACCAAAATTGTTTTAATACGAGTTTTATCCACGAAAACACATTACTTAACATGTATAAATTTTCGGTAAAACACACAAATAGGAACATAGTGAAACGAGTAGATTTACCGAGAGAGAAAGAGAGACGAGAGGCTTCCATGGCTTCTTTACGATTACAACTCGTAACCAAGCCAAGCTATAACCATTTTGACTCGTTTACCTTTAAAAACCCTAAAATACGAATATACTATTGTAGATGTAGAACGCGTGACAGCGTTTTGTGGCGCGTAAGGTGTGAAATCGTGACCACAAGGACTAGATCTACCTTTTTGGGTGGGCGGTGTAAGTGGTGGTGATGGCCGGAAAGTTGGCCGGCGCCGGAACCCTAATATTGGGTGGCCGAATAATATTTTAGAGAGAGAGAGTATTAGTGTGTGAAATTTAAGAGAGAGAAAGTTGGGTGGAAAATGAGAAGAGGTGGTGGTTTAGGGGTATATATACCCACACGAGGGCTACTCTTGAACAAGTGGAACTAAAGGGGTTGGTTATGTAAATATTTAGAGGGACCATTGGTGAAACTTCTCTAATATTTTAGTATATAAGGTTCGGGACTCGTTTAAGCTAGCAAACAAGGGATTCGTAACTCGAGAGTTATGCCAATGTTCTTAAAATATTATTTCCAATAAAAACGATATAAAATACGACTCGTATCTCAAATTAAATCAAACGATCGCTCTAATCGACGTTTCTCCAATTACGACGCATCGAGGAATTTACGAGTTGTCACAGCCTCACCTCCTTAAAAGGAATCGCGTCCTCGCGATTCAATTCAAATTATCCGTTAAAGTCTAGAAGGGGTGAGTGCAAAAGCACGAGGGCTTATCTTCACGTTCCCTACGTGAATCAAGGATCTTATTGCGAGTTTCTATGAACTTTCAAAGACAGGGAGGCAACTTTACTAAAGTTTCCAGGTCTCATCATCTATGGTTTTGATAGGGCACGAAGTTTAAACGTCCAAAAATTAGGATTTTCCAAAGGGATAACATTTGCCTCAACGGCAAGCCATTCCTTCCTACAATGCACAAAATGTTGGGAACTCTCTACTGAGTCTTGATGGTAGCTTAAGGCTCTGAGCTACTGGTCTCAATCTAGCAAGGATTTTCCAAAAGATTGACATAGCGGGGATTAAGTTTTAACATTTACTACTCGCTTCTCAAAATTTCATGGTGGCTCCGAAAGCTAAATTCTAGGTTACCTCGGAGGGTTCAAGAGTTTTACGTTGTCTATGTTCTCCAAATGGTTTTGTGAGTAACTTACATATCCATCTCAACTTAAAACGATTTCCTTGGTATTATTTCGAACAGGTTTAGGGTTGCTAAGTTGGGGGTATTTTCATTTTTTCCCAATCATCTGAATTTACTCTTACATCCATGGAGGATCTCTTACGGTGCCTTTGAGGTACTAAAGTGATAGGTATGGTTATAGAAGATGTTGGCCAATGAAAGGTGTCTATCCCAACCATTGTCAGACTTGAGAGATGTCGATAAGAGATTTTGGCCAACGAGAGGTGTCTATCCCAACCGTTGCCAAACTTGATAGGCACGCTACTTGTTCTACTAAGGTTCGAATGGTTTCTCTTCTTCAGCCAATAATCTAGAGATGATACACTACAAGCATATCCAGACCGGTTCTCTAGGCTCTAGGAAGTGATAGATGAAAAATGGGTGTGTGGCGATTGCCATAATTTGGAAGGGATAGGAATCAGCATTTCCTAAAACACACGGTTTCCCTTACGTGTGGAGAAGTCCATTCGTATAACTTAGGTTTTTCGATCGCACTTCTTCCTTAAAGAGTATCGAAATGAGTTGAAGGTTGAGGAAAGAGGATCAGGTGTATACTAACCAAATGAATCTCAGATAGAGAAAACGGATCAAGGGAATTTCCCTCTTTCCAATAGAAATGCCATAGTGGAAAGAAGGTAAGGAGCTAGAGTTCAAAGGTGAGGTCTAGTTTATTGGAGCAAGTCACTTTACCGGAGGGAGAGGATTAGGTATTACCTCACCCCCTTAAAAGAAGATAGTTGGGTTCTCTAGTGTTGCTATAACTATATGACGAGAGACGAGCATTGTCGTCCACACTTTTCCTTTTCACTAATTCGCGAGAGGTGAATAGGTTGGCAAGGCTACTAACAACCACTTAGGTAAAGGCGGGAATCTACTTCCAAGGTTTCGTCTATGGTGTAGCTTATCGTTTGGTGAAAGGTCCGAAAGGTCAGCAGGTGCTTCCCGAAGGATGAGAGAAAAATTATGTGATTGTCCTAGAGAACATGGTTCCGGTTTCCCCTTAGGATTTCAAGATTTCTGCTGAGTACGGAATCTCTACTAGATGAGAAGTCTAGGAAGTTCAGAGTATGTCTCTATTAGAAAGTGTTGATTACTACCATCAATCGGTCGGTTGACTTAGCACGATATCTAGGTTAGAGGCGAAAGTACGACTCCTAAGAGAGAGAGTATTGGTTACTAACCACAGTCTGTCGATTGACTCATTGGTGCACTTAACACTTAACGCAAAAGGTTTCAAGGTTCAACTCCAAAATCATAATCTCCAAAAGAAGTCCAACTACCAATTGATATCCAAATCATTTCTACATACGAGTGAACGTTACGGCTCTAAGTAGGTATGCTAGAGAATTTCTCATCTATGGTGTGTAAGGTACCATATTGATAAAATAGGGTAGGTATTACCACTACCGGTGGTGTGACGTAGCAGACTATTGTTGACAATAAATGTTGAGGGTTCAATGTTGCTAGAGTCAACATCGACGGAACAATATCTAAGGATAATCCTCGATGAACAACTTCACTAAAACAAGTCGTTAGATCATTATCGATAGGGGTACCTAAATAAAGGATAAGGTACGACATCAACAGCACGTAAGGTACTACTTTACTGAAAGCTGTTGGAGAAGCAACGTCGACCAGACGACGTCGTTAAAATCAACATCGAGTGCACGGTAAGGTTTCAGAAGTTTTCTCAACAATCGGTTCAAGACTAGGCTTGAGGTATAAGTGTCGGTAACAGAGTTACCAACGAAACGAGGCTAGATAACAAATCCAACGGTGTTACTACTGAAACGATGTGGAATGATAATTCCATCAAGATTACTATCGAAATACGGTGGAATGATAATTCCAATACGGTTACTATCGCAATGCGACCGGATGACATTTCGAAATAGAATACCGACTAAAGGTCGAAAGATGATTTTATCAAAGTTATCAACGAAATGAGGCCAAATAATAATTCGAGGCCAAATGACGATTCGAAGTCAAATGACGAGTTAAAACTCGTAACGAGATCAAAATCTCAAATTCAAAAACCCAAAGACAAAAATCCAAAACCGAATCCAAAATAGTCAAGACCAAATCTAAAAATAGCCCAAATAATTTCAAACGCTCTAGAGAGATCGATGAGGTTTATGTCGATAAGCAACTCGGATGCAAACAGTGCCAATCGGGTTTCACCCGATTTATGGCGGACTACGCTCAAGTGCTACAACCAAGAATTTCATATAAACGGAGACGTATAGTGATGCCAGAAGTGTTATGATTCAAGAGGTGTTACGATGCCAGTGTGTCGTGTGTGAGTGCGGGCTTTCATGATGTTTAGCGAGTGTGAGTGTGCGAGTCCACCTTACGTTTATCGTTCTTAAAACCAATCTCAAATCCGAACACAATTTTGTTATAACAATTCCCAGTATTTGTAAAATTCACCTCTGAGACGGACATAGGTGATCAGTCCATGTCCTGCTGTCTCTGGCTGAATATAGGTGATCAGTCTATATTCAATCGAGGTTCGATAAATTTTTATTAAGCAATGCACAACCAGTTTATAACCAATTCTTAATATATATTCCCAACTTCAATGTTATATGCCCAAAATGCATTCATTTCCTCATCTCAAAATATCTCATTGTTCCCTTTAGTTATTAGTGTTAGGTATCATCGTGTGTGTGTGTGGTATCGACTCGACAAACACCATGAATGCACTCAAATATCCACAATGCGACTCATAATGACACAATGAGACGTCTAAATGATAAACCTTATAGTTTAATAAGTTTCGGAATAAATAGTTAGACCTTATCGGATTCGTCAACTCGATAAACTCAACCATTTGTTCATGTCGCTTATTATCCCAAAACCAAACCCATCTTAACGAGTCATAAGGATAATTTAACCGTTAATAACGTTATCCTACGTACATAGCGGGCGCCTATTAGGTTCGTCAACCTAATAAGTCCGTTATCCACGTGGATCGACGCTATTAATGTTAGGTCATCCGTAACCCATGCACAACACATAAATAGTACCAAATACTCACAAATGACACCTTTCGATAAATGTGCCCTCGAAACATTTAATGACTCGTTTATTACAAAATATTTATATTTTTAAACGTTGGTTCCCTTTTTAGAATGTCGAATAACAAGGCGAACCTTGTTATCGAATGCTTAGTACAAAACCATTTATCATATACATCATCCAATACTATTTACTAGTATATATATATATATATATATATATATATAAATTTCGAGATAAATTTCAATATAAATTTATCTGTTTCAATATAAAGTTCAATATAATTTTCAATGAAAATTCCAATATAAAATTTTGATATAAAATTGCAATATAAAATTTCGATATAAATTTCAATATGAATTTCAATATAAATTCCGATATAAATTTCAACATAAATTTCGAGTCATTATTCGTTTCGAGTTCTCAAGTCCGAGTCACGACTCTCGGCTTTTGCACCTCATATCGTTCAATAGATACCAAAGACTAAGATACGGCATTGTCGGGGTCAGTCGAGACTAGAAAGTCACGATGACACCTGACGTAGCGCAAGGTTGACATATATATCATTAAGTCCAAAATAAACAATTTTCACAACTCCAGTTAATCCTGCAAACAATCTCATACCAATATCGCCATCTAAACAGAAATCAAACATACCCAACACCATTAGACACTTCCAATCGACTCTTTCAATTTCCCAAACACAACCAATTAACGGGTATCAAATCTAATGTTTGTCAATAACTTACCAATTACCCAAAACACCACAATTAATTTGTTATTAAATTAAGGCTGTTAATTGAAATGTCATTCGATTCCAAAAATCTGATTCATACCAATTATTCAACGTTAACCAAATAATCACACGTTAATCCGATTTATTATCTGGAAACACTTACTGGTTTCACATATCCTTATAACACTAATGGACATGAATTCATTATTAATAATTAAAACCGATTACCACTTATCTGACAATTCTAAAGAATGAAACAACGGTTTACGAAAGTTTTGACTCAAAATCGCGACACGAGACCATACACCAATCAACATCATCCAAATCATTATAATATATCATCTAGTTATGATTAAGGGCACATAAACACGATAAGATGCAAAACACGTGAACAAGAAACTTTAACGCGTTTTAGACTCGTGTTCATCAAAACTTTATTAGCTTTATTAGCTTTAACGCGTTTTAGACTCGTGTTCATCAAAACTTTATTAGCTTTAACACGTTTTAGACTCGTGTTCATCAAAACTTTATTCGCTTTATTAGCTTTATAAGATACCAACTCACCAGGTTACATGCTTTATTAGCTTTAACGCGTTTTAGACTCGTGTTCATCAAAACTTTAACCGTGGAACTCACGTCCACGAGACAAAAGGCCTCGTTTGTGACTCCCCAACTTAGTTATAATAGTACCATTTCCTTTATATTCCCAAATCATTTCCACGACCATTACTAATATGCAAGTTTTAAATCAAGTGGTGAGATTACGCGAGGAAATTGCGTAACCCTGATACTTTGAGAGTATCCGCATTATTTGATAAATAATGTTGAATTATTGGTTATCACATTCTGTGTTCATTTGTTCACTTTAATCTTCCAAATACATTCCAATAAATCCCACGAATTTGTGTATATTCATACAAAGTTTTCTCTTTATTGTTTTGGGATATACCCAAGGCAACTACTTAATATAAGTTAAGTGTTATAGATTTAAGGTTTGGGACTCCACACTCTGTGAAAGGTATAGCGCGTGCGAAATCATGAGGACATGCTTTTTGTGAGTGTATAAGCATACGGAATTCTTATAGTGAACTACTAAGATAGGCAGACTTAAATCGTCTACTAACAGGGCACACGCTCAATCAAGTGTTCAATCAAATCGTTCATCAAATCAGCCCTAAACATCTCATCAATCATCTTATCAATCAATTCGTCTAATGTGTTCTCAATCATCCATATCAAATTAATCGAGTTCAAAATTCCAAAATCATAATGTACCGTTTACTCAAATCAGATTCCGTAATATCTCGATAATCTCATCTCATTTACCCAAAATCAATAATCATATCTCCAAATCATAATGTTTCCGTAATCAATTCACAATATCCCTTAACAGATCATCTCATAATTCAAATCGCAGTTCATACCATAATCAATTAAGAAGCTTCGGCTTGGCAAGCGGGCGTGCCTCGGTCGAGGATCAATTTTCTCAAAAAGTGGTTATAGTTTAGGGTTTATAAAATCCTAATTCTCTATAACCTTGAGCTCTGATACCAATCTGTAACACCCCTAAATCTCGGTACAGCGGAAGACTTAATCAAGTTTTCAGGGCGTTACTATTGGATTGGTATCGGACACAAGTATAGAAAAAGATAATCATTTAACCATTCAAAACCAATCCCAAATTTAAATATTCAAAACATTTAATCCGAAAGTATAAATATTAGGCCCAAAACATAGTTTAATAAAATAGGTCCCCATAGTTTATTAGAGTCAGAAATGATCCTTGAACCCCGCCTTCTTGCCAAGCTTCCACCGATCACATATTCCAAACATCTCTTAAATACCTGAGAAATCATACTAAAAGGTCAGCTTACGCTGGTGAGTTCATAGGTTTAAGTTCAACAAAATCATAGTGGACCTGTAAGAGTTGATTTGCTATGCAAGACCTAGGATAGATAAATACCGTTTCACACACTGATCCTACCCGGATCTCCAATCATATCCCGCATCCAGGGATTACTCGGGCCCCGCGACTCTAGTCCAGCCCTGTTGTGGAAAAATCTAGAACAATTGCCAACCCCGGACTAGGTCGAGGTAGAAGTCTCTTCTTAGCTAGGCAACGGTTTAACCTAGTCTAAGGCAACAACTACCGCACATCTATCTTTACAGTCAAGCACATAAGCAAATCCAAATAGTTTTCATGGTCCAAAAACAGTAGCATGATTCTCACCCCAATATAGTTAAAAACGTAGATAAAAGTGGGGCTATGAAACTCACCTTTGCCACAGCAATGCACTATTCACTATTGACACGACTGACATCTAAAGTTAATCTCCATGGCATCCAAAGAATGTACGACAAGTACAATAGAATAGTTGTGACGCAACCTAATGCGTATATGATATTCTTAGAATACGGCTCATACGATAAAGAAATCAATAGAAAGTAATGTGTTGTAGTTTTCGTGGATCATTCATGCTATTACTTTCAAAAGTCTGTTATCGTTCCCAAAAGTTGATAATCAATATCTCAAAAGTTTAGTTTTAACGTTTCGTGTGGTGGTAAGAAACATAGACGCGATGTACAACTCACGTGAAGGAAAAGGAGACATCGACATAATCGAGACATACAGACCATAACTCCCGCCAAACAGGAACAGACATCGACCAAATTAAGAAATACCGACAATACTCAAGCTAGTCAAAGACTAGGAAGTGACAACATCTATTCAAGACACATCAATAGGTTCATTGATAAGTTTCGGTAATTTACCTAATAATCCCCAAACGTACACGTTTATTAATAAAAGACAAGTTCCCATTTAACGCTCAGTTAATAAGGGTTTCTCAATCGCTATTCTTAATTGTACAAGTTTACTCGAAAGTACTTCATATAACATATAGTAAATAGGGTACTATAAATGACACGTTCGTTTATTCACAAACCATTACGACTTTAATAAGTTATCTTATCAAAATAATATTTCCCAAACAAGTTTATACAAGCTACATTTGTTATAAAATATGAGTTATTATCGTAGTAAATAAAGGTTTATAATTTAATTAAAGCCGTATTCGTCAGCGATATATATAGTAATATATCTCATTATTGGTTAAAATATGAAAACATAATATTTAGACTTATTGTAAAATGAGTATATTAAACTCATTTAAACCAAAATGTTTAATAAAGTACAACATAATGATCAATATAACTTGTTATCAATAGTTCATAAAACACAAATTATTATCGTAGATAATAATGGTTTTTAACTGGATAAAACCGTATTTGTTGACAATATATAACTAAACATCTCATTATTATTATTAGTTAAAAGGTTGGTACTGGAATACTTAGGCATATCGCGAAACAAATATATTAAACTCACTTCCAAGTCTAATATTTTATAACCGTTTAAGCCTAAACGTTTAATAAAGTGTAACTTAATACCCATATAATCCTGTTATCAAGAGTTATATCCAATATATAATTCGTATACCTAATGTTACTTCAAGCTTATAACCCGCATTAAACATTATAACTTATGTGCGATATCCGATACTAATTATTATTCACGTGTTAGTTCAAAATGTTTATCATCCCATATCGTAGGTAACTTGTTCATTATTTGCTAGCCTAATATCGTTTATCCAATATTTTCATCCCGTTATTGATGTATAATTGATTTGTTACAAGGTCACTTTGTTAAGCACATATATATGGCTAACTCGTAATCTATTACAAGTTTTACTCGTAACATATGCTCTTTACACATTTCGTTAGTAATCGTGAATTCATGTACACTTAACTCGTCATATAATTTCAATTAGTCCAACATTACCCGTTTTGATATTTTACATAAATAATTGTTTACGACTCATGATTTACCAAGTCTAAATCAAGTTATACTCATAACTTAGTTAACCCGTTTAGACCCGTTAACCCGAAGTTTGACTACTTATTAACGAACAAGAATTATCACAACAAAGTCAATATTACCAACTCACGAAAATAAGGTTTAACCCGCCAATACTTATCAAATGGGTCTGACCCAATTCCCTTTTCTGACCCGACCCGGTTGCCTCAAAGCACAGACACAAAACTCTCTTTATACCGATTTACCCAGCTTATCCAATTAATGAAATAATCAACCCAGTTTCACACCCACGACATGTGAGCAACTCGTTCACACAAACACCCTTAACGACTGGACACGAGTTTAATGGTTCCACATTATCACGCATTAGGACTCCCAATCACAAGGTCTTATAACATCAATACATGGCTACACAGATTTAAACGTGACTTGTGACAAAACAAAAATAAAAGAAATGAATGTCTATCATCACCACACGAATCTGTATATTTCAATCCGTTTTAAACCATGAATTCGCATAACGTTTTTCTTATAATTGTTTTTCAACCAAAATTGTTTTAATACGAGTTTTATCCACAAAAACACATTACTTAACATGTATAAATTTTCGGTAAAACACAAAAATAGGAACATAGTGAAACGAGTAGATTTACCGAGAGAGAAAGAGAGACGAGAGGCTTCCATGGCTTCTTTACGATTACAACTCGTAACCAAGCCAAGCTAGAACCATTTTGACTCGTTTACCTTTAAAAACCCTAAAATACGAATATACTATTGTAGATGTAGAACGCGTGGCAGCGTTTTGTGGCGCGTAAGGTGTGAAATCGTGACCACAAGGACTAGATCTACCTTTTTGGGTGGGTGGTGTAAGTGGTGGTGATGGCCGGTAAGTTGGCCGAAACTTTGAGCGGCGCCGGAACCCTAATATTGGGTGGCCGGATAATATTTTAGAGAGAGAGAGTATTAGTGTGTGAAATTTAAGAGAGAGAAAGTTGGGTTGAAAATGAGAAGAGGTGGTGGTTTAGGGGTATATATACCCACACGAGGGCTACTCTTGAACAAGTGGAACTAAAGGGGTTGGTTATGTAAATATTTAGAGGGACCATAGGTGAAACTTCTCTAATCTTTTAGTATATAAGGTTCGGGACTCGTTTAAGCTAGCAAACATGGGATTCGTAACTCGAGAGTTACGCCAATGTTCTTAAAATATTATTTCCAATAAAAACGATATAAAATACGACTCGTATCTCAAATTAAATCAAACGATCGCTCTAATCGACGTTTCTCCAATTACGACGCATCGAGGAATTTACGAGTTGTCACAGCAACGGATAACTCCGTTAGCACAAACGGGTTATCAAGGCGAACCAAAAACCGTGTCTTCCCTCTATTACGAACGGATACACAAGAAGTCAATATGAGTGACAACAAAAGGAGAGGAGTAATTGAATTGTATTTTTCGGTGTCTCTAGAAAAATGAAGTTCTTTTCCTCATCTCCTTTTACCTATAAATGAGAGCTTTTCTCATTTGTCCATATACACCGAAAAATACAACTCAATTACTCCTCTCCTTTTGTCTATCCGTTGTTGTTATATCCTATGCAGGATTCAATACACGTAATATGTCTCTTATAAGAATATATGGATCTTACCTACAATCTTAAGACATATTAGTATTTATAAGACATATACATGTTATATAAACTGAAAAGAAAACGATACATGGCAACAAGTGATTGATTTACTACATCGATATGAATTTATGCGAAAGAAAGAAATATGAAATATGAGTTGAATATTTAATTTCTAGCTACTATCATACCCCATTCACCACTGGTTAGGAGGAAAAAGAATGAGGATAACTATTATTTAAAAGTGTCGATTTTCATGAATCATATGCTTACCTTATATTGTTTGAAAGTAAATGGAACTTGTTGAGTACCTTTTATATATGAATCATCTTACTGTTAAAACATTTTGAAGTTGAGCCATTGATGATTTCATGAGAAAGAAATATTGAAACTTGCTTTTGAAATAGTGTTGTGAAAATCATGAATACAAGGCTACTAGTGTGTTAAGGAAAACCAAACGTTTTTTCCATAGTTTGTTAATTTTATGAGATTTAATTGTGTTGATGATCATCAATAAATGACTTGTGATTTCTTAATTGAGAACATATATGAACGTTTTATTGTCCTTTTCTTTGACTATTGTAAGTTATGTGAAGAACAAGATACATTGTGGAGACTTAAAAATCATTTAGAGAGACTTCTTGGCATTTTTGTATCTTCGTTGTTTGGTTTACTTAATCATGAAAAGAAAATTATAAGGCCCATATTATTCTCAAACAACTTTATTGGTAATTTAATCAAGTAATAAGTAGCTCACACTAAGGTTTACGTTTGAGTAAAGGTGTAGTTTGGGCTCTAGCGTGTAAGTACTTTTATAGTAGTAGCTCAAATTGTATTCAAGATGTTGAGATAGTATTAATTTCAGGAGTAATAAATTTCTGAATTATGTTTAATGATAGACATGGTAGGTTCACTGTTATGAAGGTTTCTAATTCATTAAGTTATGAGAGAACAATAATGTTCGAAACAATTTGCGTGGAAATGTTTTACAAATATATTTGACATTAACATGTAACTTAACTTGGTGATCCTTTTTTAACCTTGTTATATATGGTACTGATTACATATGGAAAATGAGGAATAGTTTTCTGAAACTAGTTGTTTCATTGTTTCTAAAATTCGTGAGTCAATGTTATGATAGAACCATAGTGTGTTCTAAGAATTTTGGTTGAAACCTTGTAGTGGTACTAGTTTGTGTAACATGATGGGATATTGAGATTAATCTCATTCTTGCAGAGTGTGATGTTTTGCTGTTATTTGTACTCCAAAACACTTGTTGTCACATCTGCACAATCATGAGAAATCGAACCGTTTGCATAGTAAACGAATACGTTTTGAGCTCAATTTTTACAGTACGTGGCTAGACATTAAACTTGATTTGAATATATATATATATATATATATATATATATATATATATAGGTTAGGGTTAAAATGAAAAGTTTCTTATAATGAAAAGAATGTGAAAGCATGTGGGTGACATGTGTCACCTTTGCCACATCATCATGCCATGTCATGTGACATGTGTCACCCCACCCCCACCCACCCCGGCAAATTTTTTTTTCCCCAAAAAAAATTTTTTGCAAAAAAAAAAAAATTCCCGCCAAAAATTTCCAAAATTTATTCTTGCATTACAGTTATAAAAATACTGCATCACAATTATAATTGTGATGCAGTAATTTATAACCTTAATGCACTAAAATCATGCTTATGATGCAGTAAATTTATAACCGTGATGCAATAACTTATAACCTTAATGCACTAATAAGTTTTGGTGCATCATTATTATAAGTTAATAGTTGATGCATCAACTATGATGCACTAAAATAAATGTTATAACCTTAAATGCACTAAAATCATGATTGTGATGCAATAACTTTATAACTGTGATGCAGTAATTTATAACCTTAATGCACTAAAATCATAATTGTGACGCTAAAGAACTTATAACCTTAATGCACTAATAAGTCTTGGTGCATCTTTATTATAAGTTACTTCATCATAGTTAATAGTTAAGTGCATCAACTATGATGCACTAAAATCAATGTTATAACATTAATGCACTAAAATCATGATTGTGATGCAAGAACTTTATAAGCGTGATGCAAAACTTTATAAGCGTGATGCGAAATTTATAACCTTAATGCACTAAAATTATAATTTGTAATGCAGTAACTTTATAAGTGTGATGCAGTAAAAAAAATTGGCGGGAAATTTTTTGGCGGGAAAAAAAAAATTTTGCCCAAAAAAAAAATTTTTTTGGCGGGAAAAAAATTTTTTTGGGGGTTGGGGTGGGTGGGGTGGGGTATGATGATGTGGCAAGGTGACACATGTGCCACCTCGCATGTCTTCTCATTCTTTTCATTATAAGAAACTTTTCATAATAACCCAAACCTATATATATATATATATATATATATATATATATATATATATATATATATATATATATATATATATATATATATATATATATATATATATATATATTATATATTGTTATTTTATCGCAATTATATTTTTTTTTCAATCGATATACTTTTTTGAAAAAAAATAAAAATAAAATTGTGTTGTAGTGTTTGACCATCAATGAAAAGTGGATGTGTCTAAAGACAATGTTGATATTTAAGAATAATTATTTCATGCATTGACTTGATTAATACCCTGTCGCAATGTATTTAGTATCAAGAAAATGATGACAAAATTATCGGAAACCTTTGATCCTGACATTGTGAATGGCTAAAATGTCATGGTATAGGTGATAAATGTGGTTGACCCTATCACAATAATTTATTGGCTTGACATTTGTGTCATTAATCATATTTGAGTGATAAATATTCATTCATATGTCTTGATTTAAGATCAAAAAAAAAGCCTCTTTATGAGCTATGATAAACAAGTCGCTCGGTTTTGTACCGAGTATTGGGAAATTTAGATGTTGCAAATATTTTATTTTGAATGTTGTTGCAAATAATCAAAATACTTGTTATTATAGAAAGATGAATAATGCCTATGACTTGTTACATCTCATATTGCTAATAATCGAACGGTTTGTCATTATATAAGAAATGACTATGTGTTGAATATAACCGTGTAGGACATTGTGAAATGTCAAGAAAGAACACACATATAGATGACAACGAATTACGTTGGTTTACGTAACTAACTTGAATGGTGTGATTGTCATCCAATGTGAGCTGAAGTCCATTTGCTAAGTTGGACATATTTTGATTGTGTAAAATGATTACACATTAATTTTATGTGATTATAATCACATAATAAATTGTGATAATCATATAATGATAAGAGATTAAATGTGATTATATATATAATCACAAGTGAATTGGAATGACATGTTATAAGTGTAGGACTTACACATATAACTTTTGGGATCCTCCTAAAACATGTGTGGTTTATGGTGGTGATTTGTTTAAAAGAAGAATGTTAGCAGATGAAGCTATGAGTAATCAGAATGATGCATCTTATGTCATACGCTTGATTCCTTGGTCTATAGCATGCTAGATTTGGAATCTGTTAATTATGATACAAAAAATAATTAACATAAGACATTCAAAAGGTATGCATACACTAGTATGAAACTTGTGAAGTGACAATTTACTAATGATCTTGATGTCATATCCATGTGAGAAAAATCTTATAAACAAGATTTAATACATTGAAAGAGAGAACCTTTCTACGAAATTCTTGAGATAAATTCCATGTGGGGGATTCGGGCCTAGCTAGAGAGGTCAAAAGGACACCAACGAAGGTGAAGTTCTTGCCCAGTTGGAATAATCAATAATTTCATGTAGCATGATATATTTAAATAGTTGAACAAAACTCGAATTTGCACAGACATATTATGTCGATACGACAACTACTCTCAGCATGAGTTATCCCTATTGACAATGTGAAGTCATAGAATAACACTGTGGATCCGCTTGTGAAATGCTAAAATTTGAGAGTTAGTTAGCAAGTCGTGAAGAGGAATGAGACTAAAGCCCTTGAAAAGTTTATATGAAGGAAAACCTAACCCAGCTAACTGGAGATCTCAAGATCTGGATTCAATAGGACAACCTACTTGTATAAACTGAGGTCACTGTGGGGGAGTAATAAACTCCACATTTATTTAAGGGAGTTAGTAAACTTCCTAGTCCATTCCTATAACAGTGACAATATGAGGTTAAGCATATGGCTTTTAATGATTAATCGAGAATCACCTATGTGAGAGAGAAGTGGGGTAGCTTCGAAGGGAATTGTGGGGCGCAATTCTTAAAAGCTCTCGCAGAACCAGGCTAATGTTCAGGACCATAACGAACATAACTATGAGAACCAAAATGTGTTAAGGAGATATTTGTGTGAATATATATTGTCGTCTCCACAAACAACGGATAGTTCAAAGACATCAAGTTCTACTGGTTGCTAGGAGTCTAAGTATATTTCACAAGGGAAGGTTCAAAGGGTAACACCTACCTATCCTTTGAAAATATCAACTACAAAACTCTATTACAACATCGATTCGTTGAAATTTGTTTCCTGTTATCAATTTCATTCATGTGTTATCAATTTCATTCATGTGAGGGATTGTTGGAATATATGGTCAAAGTGTTGAATGACAATTGATGGTGTCATCAAACATACTAATGTGAATTAAAAATAAAATTACTGTATGATTAATTTTAATTCATGAGATATTAGTAAGATTAATTTTTGGTAATTAATGTGACTATTTTCCTTCATCTTTATTTCCTATAAATTTTGTTCTCTTCTTTCATCTTTAAACACACCCAAAAACACATAACTAATTCCTCTCCTTTTGTTGTTGATCTCGATGTTGATTCATTTTGTATCGGTTTGTAATAGAGGGAAGGCACATATTGGTTCGCCTTGATAACTCGTTTGTTCTAACGAGGTTATCCGTTGTTGTTGTATCCTGGGAGATAGACGTTCACGAGTCTCAAGCACCGTGGAGAGGACGAATATGTCTTAAGGAAATTGTGAGCATCACAGGCCTCAACATTTTCCTTATTTGTGTTCTTTGAGTCTATACACGCAAAAGATTTACGGTATTATTCTCTACACTTTTATGTTTTTCATGTTACGGTTTATTTGTCTCATATATTCTTATAAGATTGTTGTATATATTACGTGTCTCATATATTCTTATAAGATTGTTGTATATATTACGTGTATTGCTATTAGAGACAAATAAACCGTAACATGAAAAACATAAAAGTGTAGAGAATGATACCGTAAATCTTTTGCGTGTATAGACTCAAAGAACACAAATAAGGAAAATGTTGAGGCTGTGATGCTCACAGCTTCCCAAGACAGATTCCCTCTCCACGGTGCTTGAGACTCGTGAACGTCTATCTCCAAGGATACAACAACAACGGATAACCTCGTTAGCACAAACGAGTTATCAAGGCGAACCAATATGTGCCTTCCCTCTATTACTAACCCGATACAAAATGAATCAACATCGAGATCAACAACAAAAGGAGAGGAATTAGTTATGTGTTTTTGGGTGTGTGTTTAAAGATGAAAGAAGAGAACACAATTTATGGGGAATAAAGATGAAAGAAAATAGTCACATTAATTACCAAAAATTAATCTTACTAATGTCTCATGAATTAAAATTAATCATACATTAATTTTATTTTTAATTCACATTAGTATGTTTGATGACACCATCAATTGTCATTCAACACTTTGACCATATATTCCAACAACTCTTTTATCAATTTTAGTTTTGAGTTGTACCAAAAAATCATTAAGCTTGTATTTGGACCAGCCATGGATTTTGACCACGAAAGGCGTGTATGGCATGTGGCATGGCAATTATCTTGTTATCTTGTTAATTTATAGGTGGTCTCAGAATTATAACATAAAGGTAGACCTAATTTCTTTCTTGTTACATTTATCACTTTATTCACATTATTCATAGACTTGAATGGTGGACTATAATTAACTGAAAAGTACCCAACTATTCAGAATTAACAAGGGTGATTTTTGGTTTTTCAAAATTTTTAAGCTTATTTCTCATATTCAGTGCCAAATCAGGTATAAACAAAATTAGATGGATATTTGGGTGACAAAGCATGCACTTTTGACCTTAATGGATTTGTGTTCAAAATGAAAATGTTAATTCTGTTTGTTTCTTAGTTTAAGTATAAAAACTCATGTATGTTTATTTATATATTTATATTACTTGTTTACAATGAATTAATATGTTATAGTAAGATATATATAAGCTCACAGGTTCGTATGTCTGCTCAACAAATTTGTAACATTCTTTATTGAATTTGTGTTTAATAAAGTTCACTGTGTTCAATCATGCGATCTCTTAGATAGAAAGTGAAAAATGGCACTTCTTAGAATTGCATTGAATTCAATAATTCTTTGGTTTCCTTTGTCTAATATATATATTTTTTTAACTTATTTTCTTATAACCTACACCACATTTTTTACAAATTTTATCTCACATGCCTCCAACTAGACTTCAACCCACAACCTATAGTGTTTTTTTAATTATAATAGTACATTTACAAAGAGGTGGATGGCAAACGGGGCAGAAAGCTACGCCGCTAGCCATATAAGCCTAGGCCAAGAAGCCTTTGGTAATATATATTGATGGGCGGAGCCATGTTGCATCTAGTGGGGGGAAAGGCCCCCAATAAACCTTTAATGGAATGTCTAAATTGGTAGTAAAAATGGTTAACTATCTTTGTGAAAATCGGTAGTTCCCTTAGCATAGTGTAGGACCGTAAAAACATGTGATTTATGTGGTTTTCGGGAGGTCTAGGTTGGTGGAAGAAGATGAACATCTTCATCTTCTAGTGAGAGAAACCAGAGAGAGGGAGGAGAAAACAAATGACACTTTTGTGGAAAACTAGAAGAGGGGGGGGGGGTTGAATAGTTTTACCGATTTTAAGTTAGTTTTCAAAAACTTTAGATTCGTTAATATGTGAGATCTTGTGGATGTAGAGAAAGTATAGATCTAATAATAAAGTGAGCAAGTAAAGTAAAGTTAAGGGATAGAAATGACACAACCGATTTATAGTGGTTCGGCTAAAAGGACACCTTCCTTGCCCTACTCCACTCCCCGAGTCACCTACTCGAGAGTTCAAGCACTATGTCAACAAACTCCTTCACTTGGCGGAGAAGCCTTCACAACGTTGCTTACACTTTTTCCGGTACAAAGTTAAATACCGAGTCCGTAGCACGGTGGACCAAACCAACACGACTATTACACAACAAATATGTGAAATATCAAATACAAGATCTTTGCTACATAAATCTTGCGGACTGACAAATCAATCAAGGACCCCTTGCTTGGATGACTTGTAGAATGCTCGTGATTTCGCCATAGAGAAGGACCTATATGAGGATCACAAATAGAAAGAAAGAAGAACAACTCTCTAGATCAAGTGATCTATATGTTAGAAGAGAATGAGAGTGTATGAGAGATTTAGTAAGAAGAGGGGTGAGTTAAAATGAAGAAATGGCTCTCTATTTATAGGCAAAATTCTTCACTGTTCCCCGGATCCCACGGATCCGTTCCACTTGGGATCCGTCTAGTGTAATCCTAGGGATCCGTGGAACGCTCCTCTTTGCCCATGGGTTTTTGGTTATGGTTCATGGGTTATGGGTTGGTCCATGGGTTTTCTTTAGATTCAATGTATCTAAGTATACATTGTATCTAGTCTACTTGGGTATGGGTTAAGATCCATGGGTTATGGTTTTACCCATCCTAATAAACTATTACAACAAATGCTTAATTATTACATTTTTGTATTTAAATGGCTATATGTAAATGCTTTACAAAAATAACATGTATCCTTATAATTATACTTAAGATAACATTATATTTGTTATCAACAAAACACAAAGAGATCGCAAAATATTAATAAACGTTTTTACGGTTTATTTGTATTAACAATCTCCCCCTTTTTGTTGATGACAAAACATAATGTTATAATAAGTAAAACTTAAGAATAGATGTAAGTTTTGAAAGCCCCTAAGTTTTACTTCTTCTCCCCCTTTTTGTCGAAACAAAAAGTTAACCCTTAGAAGAAATAAGCATAAAAGTGTGGAAAAATAAGTCCACGTATTGTTAACTCCCCCTTGACGGTAGCTCCCCCTTGTTTGGGGTGTCAAGTGAAGAAAAATAAAAATCCTACAAAAAGAAATGTTAGTAACATGCTTAAATAATCTTGTGAATGCCGAGAATCAAGATTGAGAGCCAAGGTATGTAAACAAGGCCTTGTAATAAAACAACAATGTGTAGTGGTATTTATGCCAACTACAAGCATGTAAAAATAAGAACAAGACTTGTTCTTGAAAATGACTTCAAAAGAAAAGGTACAAGAAATAGAAAATAATAGTAGTGATTCCTTCCATGCTTGCATAAGGTTTATGGATTGATGTTTTGATGAGTGATGGTATTGATGCGATCAAGGATGAGGTTGAGTATGAATCGCATTTCTTCCCTAACTTCTATTGCAATTTCCCTAGTGGATTGGAAATGTTCACAATGTAAGTGATGTGGGTAATGAGTGCGGAAATCTTCCGGGTGGTTTTGATTTGTAAGTTGCGGAAGTTGTGGTGGAAAAAAAGAAAAATATGGATCAAAGTCCGGAATGTTTAGAAGTGGTGGTGGATAAGAGCCTAGATGTTCTTGTAGTTTAATGGGAGCTAATGGTGGTGAAGTTTCAAGATCTTGAAAAATAGTATTTGGAGATGTGGGGGGTGTTGAAAAAACTATTTCTTTTTGTTTAGGTTGTTTAGATCTTGTTGGAGTCTTAAGGAGTTCCAAAAGAGTGACTTTAGGTGGTGATGAAGTTGGTGTACTTGTTGGTGATGAGGGGGGTGCTATAATGGAAGCATCTTGTGGTGAGTTATTTGTGGAGGATGAACCATTTGAGGTTGGTTTTGCTAAACAACAAGATCGGATACTAATCCGTCGGATATCCTAGAGTTAGATTGTGGTATTTTGGATGGTGGTAGTACAAAGGTTTGGGTATCATGAAGATGATTTTTTGTACTAGGTGATTCATCTAAAGGGCTTTTGGAAGACATGGTGTATTGTGTATGTGAGGATGAAATGGATTATGCAAGCATTTTGGGAGTTCTATATATAGAAAAACAAAGCATTGTAATGAATGCTTGACCAAAATGTGGATTAAAATCTAATGATTAGATATGAATTCAAGGCATGTGATCATGAGAGCACAAGCATTAAAGAGCATACTCCAAAAATGAAACAAATGAGGATTTTTCATCCAAAGTATACAAAATAGAAGGTGAAAACAGCTTCTATTTCACGGATCCCACGGATCCTTCCCTTGAGGGATCCGTCCTGCATGAAAGCTGGGATCCGTGGTTCAGTGATCCAGGCAGCACAAAAAGTGAAAACATTTTTCCTATTGTGTGCCTATATGCAAACTATTTGGAGTTACGGTTATCTCGACTCCTAAAAAGAAAAAGAAGAATAAACTAGAAGTAGAAAAGCATCCTATTGAGATAACCCGAAAACACATAGTTAGTACATAAGTACGTAATTTTGTGTTATCAATGCTCCTAATTCATTGTTGCTTAAATGAATGTACCGGAAAACACATATTAGTTATGTGTCCCCTTTAGCATTCAAAAGACATGAGATGCAATGAAACGGGTTTTTACTTTGTATTAATAATGAAAAAGCGATTTGTCCTAGTCGTGAGAAATTGCTTTTGTGAAATTGATGCGGGAAGGTATCATCCTTTTAGAAAACATTTTGAAAAGAGATTTTCTTTGAAAATATGTATTGAAAAAGTAAGAAAGCTATAAGTGGAAGACTTATCTTGGGTTTTGAAAATTCCCGTATTGTTTGTGAGTTGTGCATGAAATAGAAATCCTAGACTCAGAAAGAGGAAGGCTAGTGTTTACATACCTTGTAGAGTCAAATAAGTTACGACGTTTGTTCCATTAGACCAAGACCAAGACGAAGTAGGTTGAATTGTTCCCGCTTCAACGGTTTGGTGAGGACGTCGGCTATGTTGTCTTTGGATGCTACCTTCTCAATAGAGATGTTCCCTTTTGAACATTGTCTCTTAGGAAGTGATGACGAATCTCTATATGCTTTGTGCGAGAATGCAATACGGGATTCTTGCTTAAGTCGATGGCACCTTTGTTGTCACATAGGATGGCTATGTCGCTTAGATGAATGTCGTAGTCTACTAACGCTTGTTTCATCCATAGTGCTTGTTGGCATGCTTTGTCACGGACACGCATTCGGCTTCGGTTGTTGATATTGCAAGTTCCGTTTGTTTCTTAGAAAACCAAGATGTTAAACAACATCCCATAAAAGTACATACCCCACTTGTACTTTTTCTATCAACGTAATCACCGCATGGTCGAATCTGCATATACAATAATTGTTTCTACTCCCGTGCCCTTAGGATACCATAATCCTAATTGTGTTGTACCCTTAATATATCTAAATATCCTTTTTACCGCTTCTAGGTGTGATGTTTTAGGGTCTTCTTGAAACCTAGCACATAAGCAAACACTAAACATGGTATCCGGCCTACTTGCCGTGAGGTAGAGAATACTACCTATCATGCCACGATATTTAGTATTATCTACGGATTCGCCGTCTTCATCTTTTGTGAGTTTGGTGTCGGATGACATTGGAGTCCTAATTGGTTTAGACTCTTCTAGACCGAATTTCTTTAACATCTCCTTGATGTATTTAGATTGATTGAAGAAGATACCATCTTCTACTTGTTTTATTTGTAGACCAAGAAAGAAACTAAGTTCTCCCATCATACTCATCTCGAACTCGTCATGCATGATCTTAGAGAAATCATCACACATGTCTTGACAAGTGGATTCGAATATAATATCATCTACATATATTTGTACTATGATTATATGTGACTCTCTTTTCTTAGTAAAGAGTGTGTTGTCAACTAACCCCATGGTATAGTTGTGTTTAACTAGAAATGACTTGAGTCTATCATACCAAGCTTTTGGAGCTTGTTTAAGACCGTAAAGGGCTTTCTTTAATTTATACACATGTTTGGGTTTTTCAAAATCAATGAAACCAGGAGGTTGAGATACATATACTTCTTCATTAATGAAACCATTTAGAAAAGCGCTTTTGACATCCATTTGATAAAGCTTTAGATCATTAGCACAAGCATACATAAGAAGTATTCTTATAGACTCTAATCTAGCCACGGGGGCGTAGGTCTCATCAAAGTCTATTCTCTCTTGTTGGTTATACCCTTGAGCAACGAGTCTAGCCTTGTTCCTAGACACTACTCCGTTTGCATCTAATTTATTTTTATAAACCCATTTGGTTCCTATTATGGTTTGATTACTAGGTGGAGGGACAAGTGTCCAAACATCATTAGAAACAAATTGATTTAGTTCTTCTTGCATAGCCATTACCCAACTCTCATCTTTTATGGCTTCTTGTGTATTCTTAGGTTCTAAGGTTGAAACGAAACAAAACAAGCTACTTTGGTTTTGAACTTGAGACCTTAATGTTCGTTCGTTTAGTTTTCCGATGACTTTATCTACGGGGTGATCTTTGGACTCTTTAATGTTTATTATTTCATCACTTAGAGGTTCTTCTTCTTCACTTATCTTTTTCTTTATTACTATAGCTTCACTTTCTATAATCTCGTCATCGACAAGAGGAGGAGAGGGTTTGGGTGGACTTTCATCAAATTTTATATTTAATGACTCTTCTACCTTCATTGTTTCTTTGTTTAATATGACGTAAGCTTTGCTATTTGGCGAGTAACCTAAAAATATACCTTTACCGATGATTCTACTTTTGCTATTTCCAAACACCACATTACCTCCATTTATGGATTCATATGTGGAGAATAGATCCCTATTGCCGGTCATGTGCCTCGTGCACCCGCTATCCTTGACCCATTCATCGGGGTCTAGGTCGACCTTTAAACACACCTACAACAATAATACACTCAAAAGTTTGGTCCCCATTTGTTCATGGGTCCATTAGTGTTAAACATTCCATTCATGTTAGACATGTATGGATAAGATGAGTATGCATTCCATGGAGCAAAGTTTTGAAAAGGAAAACCGTTTTGCATATTTGGATTCCATCCCATTTGATGGTTACTTTTCGGGTAAACGTTATTAGGTCTCCTAAATGAATTAGGTTTTGAAAAAGATGGAGCTTTGTTTCTTACAAAAGTGGGATTATATTTTGGAGGTGGTTGTCTAGAGGTGACATGAGTTGGTTTCTTCCTATTAACGATAACGAACTCAGTTCTAGATGAAGAAGCTACGTTATTACCACTATTTGCTACAGCAGATCCACAGATCCGCAGACACTAGCCGTTCCCTTATCAAGGAATCCGTGGGATCCGCCACAACAGTGGCTGGTTTTTCTAGTGCCTTAACAAATTTTTTTTCTTTATTTTCACTAGTTGATGGATCAAGTTGTTGAACACCTAAACCTTTTTGGTTGTTGCCGGTTTTAACACCATCTAATATCGTATCTAAAGTGTTCGTACTCATTCTAGCAATTTTAGAATCTAGATGATCAACTAGTGTTTGAAGTTGAACACAAAGTTCACATTCACCACTTGCTATTTTACCCTTTCTAAACGTTTTAGTTTTGCTTTTAGTTCTATGACTTCTTTGTCTAAACGTTGGTTTTGACTCTTTAAAAGCTTGTTTTTGTTAACTAGTTTTAAGCTAATATTGCATAGTTTATCATATTCATTATGCAATGAGTCGTCATCAAGTGATGAGCTACTATAGTATTCGTGACATACCTCGTCATTTGCCATGAGACAAATTTCTTCGTCCTCCTCGTCGCTCATTCCCCATGTGCCGCTCACAAACGCCTTTTGATCATCCCGTTTGGGACACTTAATAATAAAGTGGTTTGGGTCCCGACATTTAAAGCAAGTACGATCATCTTTTGGCTTCTCGTCCTCTTTGCTTTTTCGAAAGCCTTTCTTATCGTCATACGGTTGTTTGACGTATTTTTCCTTTCTTCTAAAGAACTTTTTAAAGTCCCTTACCGCCATGGCGTACTCCTCGTCGTCACTACTTGAAGAGGAGTTCTCTTCATCGCTTGAAGCCTTTTTAGCTTTAAGGGCAAGAGATTTGTGTTTCTCTTTCACCTTTGAGGCTTCGGAGTCTTTAGCAAGGACAAGCTCGTAGACTTTTAGGTTGCCTATGAGTTCGTCGAGAGTAAGGATTGTCAAATATTTTGACTCTTCGATCGCCGTCACCTTGGATCTCCACTTCGATGGAAGTGCCCTTAGATATCTCCTAACATAGTTACGGCTAGAAAAAGATTCATCAAGTGCTTGTAAAGATGTAATAATAGTATTAAAGTTAACAAATGAATGATCTATAGTTTCCTCATCCGATATTGAAATTTGTTCGTATTGTTGAACAAATAAATCAATTTTGTTATTTTTAACTTGTTGGTTGCCTTGATGAGTTACAACTAAAGAATTCCAAATTTCTTTAGAGGTTTTAAGCATAGAAATTCTTTCGAATTCCTTTTTCGGTAAAGCATTATATAAAACCATTTTTGCTTCACTATTTTTAGAAAGCTTTTTCTTCATTTCATCGTTTAGTTTATCATGAGGTATGTTAACTAAATTTCCTTTATCATCATTTGAGGTAGCCTAAAAGTCGCCTTCAACAATAATGTACCAAAGATCAATATCTTTAGATTTCACATATGTTTCGAATCTATTTTTCCAATATATAAAACCATTAGTTTCAAGTAGTGGTGGTCGTTGCATAGATTGCCCTTCCTTATAATTTTCAGAACCCATAGTGATCCAAAAGTTTTTAAAATACAATTTTATTTTAAAACTTTTATAAACTTAGCTCTTGATGCCAATTGTGGAAAACTAGAAGGGGGGGTTGAATAGTTTAACCGATTTTAAGTTAGTTTTCAAAAACTTTAGATTCGTTAATATGTTAGATCTTGTGGATGTAGAGAAAGTATAGATCTAATAATAAAGTGAGCAAGTAAAGTAAAGTTAAGGGATAGAAAATGACACAACCGATTTATAGTGGTTCGGCTATAAGGACACCTTCCTTGCCCTACTCCACTCCCCGAGTCACCTACTCGAGAGTTCAAGCACTATGTCAACAAACTCCTTCACTTGGCGGAGAAGCCTTCACAACGTTGCTTACACTTTTTTCGGTACAAAGCTAAATACCGAGTCCGTAGCACGGTGGACCAAACCAACATGACTATTACACAACAAATATGTGAAATATCAAACACAAGATCTTTGCTACAGAAATCTTGCGGAGTGACAAATCAATCAAGGACCCCTTGCTTGGATGACTTGTAGAATGCTCGTGATCTCGCCTTATAGAAGGACCTATATGAGGATCACAAATAGAAAGAAAGAAGAACAACTCTCTAGATCAAGTGATCTATATGTTAGAAGAGAATGAGAGTGTATGAGAGGTTAAGTAAGAAGAGGGGTGAGTTAGAATGAAGAAATGACTCTCTATTTATAGGAAAAATTCTTCACTGTTCCCCGGATCCCACGGATCCGTTCCACTTGGGATCCGTTTAGTGTAATCCTAGGGATCCGTGGAACGCTCCTCTTTGCCCATGGGTTTTTTGGTTATGGGTCATGGGTTATGGGTTGGTCCATGGGTTTTCTTTATATTCAATGTATCTAAGTATACATTGTATCTAGTCTACTTGGGTATGGGTTAAGATCCATGGGTTATGGTTTTTACCCATCCTAATAAACTATTACAACAAATGCTTAATTATTACATATTTGTATTTAAATGGCTATATGTAAATGCTTTACAAAAATAACATGTATCCTTATAATTATACTTAAGATAACATTATATTTGTTATCAACAAAACACAAAGAGATCGCAAAATATTAATAAACGTTTTTACGTTTTATTTGTATTAACAACTTTTATTGATAAAACACACAATACACTTAACCAAATGATTCACCTCACCCCTCATGGAGAGTCATGAGGGGTATTTATAGGCTCAACAAACCATAACTTTTCCACTTAGACGATACTAGTCCCTATGGGCAAAGTATACTACGCATCTAGTCCAATTCACGTAAGTGACGTTATCTTTATAAAAAAGCGAGGCTAACAATCTCCCTCCAAGATATCGTCACACGTGAATGGTTACAATGAGATCTATAAATACAAAACAAAGTAAATTACAATGGTAATGAAAAATGTTGACTTTGTTGAAGCGCAGAGTCTCTGTAGTCTAGATACTGAGGCAAACTTGAAGTTCTCCCTTCCGACGATCTCGACATTTGATCTTTGGCGCTGACGGCACAAATCCTTGTAGCTCTGAACTTCAACTGTAACGGTCTAGTTAGGTTATTACTCCCTCATAACTAGTGAGCCTTTTTCTTTCTTTTGCTCCCTCCTGAACCGACAACTCTCTTCCAACACGCAGCGGAGAAAGTAGACTCTTGATTGTAGCACAATGGTTGTCATTCTGGGAACATTGTAACAACATATCTCACTTAGCATTGCATATAATTTGGTAAAAAGTCCCGATGTACACACACTACTCCTCCTTCTTCGGTCTTACGCACAAATCCTTTTGTAATCCGATCACAGAAGATGAAATAGCAACTTCTCCCTCCTGATGGTTGCGAGCTATCGGAATCATCATAATGTTGCGTACATACCGTATTACCTTTTTCTTGATGCAATATTAACATCATAGCTTGATCAAAATTCTGTGAGAATATGTCGCAAAAATACTCTCAATAATTATCTCAAACCAACCTTAAATCGAACCTCCTTTGAATTCACCGGCTAATTGTAATGACCACATATGGAGAAAACCCAATACGACTAACTTGAAAAGGAAGTAAACATCCCAACTTTGTGACTTACTGCTTGTTCTAAATTTTTGAACAATCCACAACGCCGTGTGACACTGAGCACTACAACGTAACTCCTTAAAGTAATGGTTATACATTGTGAGCACTACAACGTAACTCCTTACATCAGTTATAACCAGATTGTCAATTTCATAATGTGCCCCAACAAGTTATCTTGAGACATGCAACCAAACAACCAACATCTCAACGATAAAGAAGATCGTGAAATGTCACTTCAATTTCGCATCAATAATATCGTACAAAAACCCCGTGATCATTTTTTCAAATTTAGCTCAAGCCGTAAATTTGTATCCCTCCATGAAAATATACCATACCAAAAATACCAATCTTTAATATCAAATATTATCCAAAAATATTATTGTCCAAAAATAAATATTGAATAATAACTTTTGAGAAAATTCAATTTGTGCATGATTCATGACCACGTTTTGCATAAGCAGTCACCGGCCCAAATCCTATATTCTTTGATTGCAGCCCATTAACGACCTCCTAAGCCCAACCAAATCAAGTATGCTAACCGATTGATTTGCTGAGGCCCACGATCCAATCACAACTTAAGTATAACCGGTATAAAGGACAAAGACATTTGGTCTTAACCTAACCCTAAAACACTTCAGATATACAAAAAAATGCCTACCACATAATTTCTCTCTTACTTAATTTCTGCTCTCAACACACATCCATCTTAAATCTCAAATCATAATCAAACCAAATCAAATCTCAGCTCCAAAACAAGGCAAAATCGAAGCAAGGAAACCCAATCATAACCATACACAACCTATATCTTCATTTTTTCTGCTCAAACTGGATCAAAAGTAATTCAATGGCTTCAAGATCCATTGTTGGGTCTCGGGTACGTTTATGTGATGATTTTATATTTGTCTTTACTCGAACCAAAGGAAAACAAATAACAAATTTGTTATATTGTTTCTTTAAGAGTTCGTATATTGTCATGGATTGGTGAGGATATTTGTTTCAATTAAAACAATCTTAAAAGATTGCAAAAAAGATTGAAACTGAATCTGAGATTGTTATATGTTTTCATTTTGATTTTAGAGTTAAGTTGAAAGGTGGTCGAGATTTCTGTTTTGAGGTTGATTTGTATTAAACCTGAAGTTGGATGTTTGTTCATGGACCGAGGATGGTTTAACAACCTGAGGTCGAGTGAGTCTTTTGGTATACGGTCATAAGACTAGGTCGTGGTCATTTTAGTTTATACGCGTAAGTTTTCCTTTTGCTTATGCGTAAGCCTCTGCTTAGTCGTAAAAGATTGCTTATGCAGTAACATTCAAGTTATGCGTAACCCTGGTCAAGTTTATGCGTAAGCAAAGGCTTATTCGTAAAAACCTTACGCGTAACTATTCTTACGCATAACTTCACAGTTATGCGTAAATACCTCTGAAGATGGCTCCTTAGGCATAAGTTTAGGGTTTTGACCCTTTGACCATTTTTCCGGCGAGTTTTCTGACCATGTTTTTCGACCAGCTTCAAACTAACCCAAAAAATGTATAAGGATACTCAAGATGACCGTTTGACCAATAATATTTCACGGATAAAGTAACAAAAAGTCATATAAAAGTGATAAGACATAAATCTGTTTGGACCAAAAATATTGACACAAGACAGATTTTGTATCTTTACCACAAGACTGTTTTAACCAATAAAGATACATAAACTGTGTATAAACTGTTTTACCAAAAGAGAGTAGGAAAAAAAATTTCCGACCAAGAAAAATAGTGCTAAAAACAGTTTAAAACACGATTCAAACCAACATAAATCGATAAAGGTAACAACCTAGCTCCGATGCCAATTGTACACTACAAAAAACAAGTTCAATTTTCCACATTAAAAAGGCCAATTGGCCACGGTGAAAAATGTGTAAAATTATAAATGTCACACTTACTCATGTGTGGTAATAGTGGAGATATTATCTAAATGTCTATGGTTAAAAGTTTGGAAATATTCTATGAATGTCCGCACCTTGAAGTGTGGCAAAATTGCAAAAGATGCCTACAATTAAAAGTGTGAAAACATTGTTAAATATTCACACCTAAAAGTGTGGACAAAGTGTCAATGCTACACTCATAAGTGTGGCATATTTTCTGGAACAAAAAGAAAAAAAAAATCAATATTTCAAAAACCTAATGCTATTTATTTTCTGGAACACATATCAAACATTTAGTGAACTGGACATTGTATAGATACAAGCTTACAACTAACTTTCTGTTGATACATATGAATACTCACAATCTAACTTTATTAACTACTTGAATGGAAATGTAAGTGAAAACATTGAATTTACAGCGAAGTCTTGTTATTGTGCATTGCTTTTGAATAACCGAACCAAATCAGTTGAGTTTGATGAAGTTGACGTCGTGTCGAGATCTGCCTTTAGAGTTGAGAATCACCATACGGAAGTAAGAAGTTGTGTTTACACCTGTCAATTATACAAGCAACATGAAATTTTAGTAATTACAAAGATGTGTTTAATCAAGCAATACCAGCTTTGACAAGATCCTTTTCGAGATCAAAACCCTCGAAACCGCAGATTTGAATTTCTGCAAGCATGCAAGGTCCAAACTTAAAATTAGAAGCTGAAAAGAAAATAACTGAAATATGTAAGAAATCAATATCTAACTGGTTGATAAGAAGACAGTACCTCCATAAAAGCTTCTTTGGTCGAGCTAGATCCGTTGAGTTTACCACCAAGAATGTAATCTCACACATATGTCACCCGGTTCAAGTAACAAATCATTTAATCCAAGTATATTTTTATGGGTAAGTGTTCACTTCAGAGGACGAAAGCATTTTAATTACCTCATCATTGTTCTTCACAACGATAAACTTTCCTGCGAAAGATGTTGTTGCTACAATCTCCTCATGGTTATGTTCACCATGAATTACTGACGTATACGGCTCTGGTACTGAGCACTTAATTACCTATATAAAGGTCACCTGTCAACATAGCAATTAATAAAATTTGATTACAAGAATGACATGCGCTTTACTTATTACAAATAACTAGTAACTACATTTAGTTCTTTCATTCTTGTCTCAAATGAGAGCATGGGAGTAACCATTACGTCAACATAAATACTTGTAATATACAATAATTGATTGGAACACAACTATACAATGAATCAAACGTACTGTATGAAGCTCATAGACTTATGATATTATGCCAAAATTTAAATAAGTACATCTTTACCCAATTTTCTATATTTTAAATAAGTACATACCTCAAGTTTGGAAAGTTTTCCAGTACATGAGCCTAATGGTGTCAACAAGTCACAGTTAAATGAAGTGCATACCTCTCGTCACATGGAATTTTCCCGACGACATTTGTAACTGTTCATGTTGTATCTCCTTCTTCTAATTATGCACGTTGATGTTTAAAGTTCTTTATGACGTATGAACTATTTAAATCACGCAAGTAAAGTTCGTTGCTGATAATTTATTAAGTACAACAATATTCTATTGTAAACATGTAACAAATTTTATGGGACCTTTTCACTAAGATAATTGATCCTATGTTCTCATCTTACAGTCAATGCACACATCATATGGATTTTAAAGGTATTATTATTTAATAATCATACTCTTCGACCCGTACTTGGTCTCCATAGTCATCATCATCATTCTCTTAAAAGTATCAAAATCATACACTAGTCAAATAAACCTCCACTGGTACATTGTTCTTACTTTTAATCAATAAATATTCAAAAATCAAAATGACCAAAAATATGAATCAAATACAAGGAGGTAATCCTATTCAATCACTTCAGTTTGTTCCTATTCAATCACTTTAGTATACGCTACCGAATAGAAGTATCCAAACTTGTAAGTTAACGTTCTTATTTTTTTACCACAAGAAACACGAATTACTTTGACGAGGTAACTTATCACAGAAACATATTATCTATAATAGAGCCAACACAAAATCCACATAAAAGCATACCACGTAAAAACAGAACTACTAGGCTTAAAATAAGACAAGTGGGTGTTAAAAAAAAGGCTTCCAATCATACAAGGTTTTTCTTGTTTTTTTATCAGCTCTTGTAAAAGGAGTGCCTGCACTAATCCTATTATTCTATTGTCTTTCTCGCCATATTGCAGCAAGAACAACAATGACAAAACGCTAATATGGAAAATAAAAAGAAATGCAATTCTAAATCGTCCAAAAGAAATAGTAATCATTTTGCTAAAAAATAATAAATTTTGCAGGTTCATCAACATGTACAGACATATATATAGTGGAGCTAAAACACCTAAGAATAAGCGTGGACTAACCAGCTTGCCTCCACAAAACTCAGCCAGTATGATGAAACCATATTTACTAGCATCTCCAAAAGTACACGAGCTCCCAAGCTTTGCAAACGCACGAACTCCTGCTATCCTACCAGCAATTGCCACGTCAGATGTTGAAACCATATTTACTAGCATCTCCAAAAGTACACGACGAAGTCATCTGATAACTCACAAAAGCATCCAGCAGCAAATAATGAAGCCTTGACCTAATAGACGATTTATACAAAACATTAATCATAGGATCAAAAACATAGATGGTCATATATACCATAAATAATGATTCTGTTCTTACCTCGAGAACATGGGATGATACAACGCTAGATAATATAAGATAACGAATATCAGCATTATCGCTAGCAAAATCAGACCAGCAACCAGAAAGTACTAATTCCATTTCTCTAACGTCCTCGTCACCAGAGTTAAAACACACCTTTACTCTCCTCAATAGTTCCAAGTGATTCTCCACCTTATACCTCGACAAAATAAAAGACACCTTTATCATAAGGGCACATGTTGAGAAACTATTAGTGAACATAAGACACCATATACAATTTGTTTATACGCACTATATCTGAAACAGCAAGTGCAAAAAGTGCAATTTGTTTCTCGAATGTAGTATCATTCTGGACAAGAAATAAAATATCAGTAAATAACATACAACAAAAATATAAAACCAAACTGCCCCAATTCTCATGACCTAACCATTAGTTGTACATACATATGAACAACTGTAGACGTGTGTTTTTAAAACTGAAGCAAGAACAAGTTATTTCAAATGTCTACACTCATTAGTTGTACATATCACCTGGATTCATTCACAAACATTATTAATACTATCCACATGGCATAACGTAATTATTCGTACAAGCTCTATAATCTCTATGTCATTTTAAACCTAAACTTTAACCGGATAATAGATTAAAGTGCAGAAACAAGTTACAATATGAGCAGAAGGAATAATGATTAAATAAACCTTCCAATTCGTACAGTGACTTGATAATTGACTAGTGTGCCGTGAATATTACAAACTTCTTCAATCTACTTACGGCTATCCACGTGGAATTCAAAATTACACAAAATAAAACCTAAATTGATCATAAGTGCAATAAACAGCGACAAATTCAAATTCACTCGCAAAATTGCACAATTCAAAATTATAGAAAACAATTCATACGCCTTTGAATTCAAATCACACAAAATAAAAGTATAAAACCTAAATTGATGATAAAACAGGAATTAATTACGAAGCAGTAACCGTACCTCCAATTCGTTTGTGATATTGTGGACCGTTGTTCGGAATGGCTCGGAAAACCGGTCCTCTTCGAGCAGCGCCTTCTCGTTCTTCCTGAGTAACATCTACAGTTACGTGCTCTCTTATCCATCTATCATCTCTCTCTGAGCAAAATAATTCAGTTCCATCACTATTACTAGCAGAATTCATAAATCTAAGATTCCATTAAAAATCCTTTCATCAATAATTGCACAAATGAGCGATTTCATGATTTGCTAACGATTAACAAGTACTTGCACCTATTCATTCACAAACAACACTTTTACCACAATCAACTAGCAAATACTTGTACTACTCAACTAATCAACAGAATATAACACATTCAGTTCCAGATACACACTATTCAACCAAACATAACATTCAATTAATAAAACTCTACCAACGCAATCCGGACCGAATCGTTATATCTCTAAACTACTTAACCATCACAAAACACATAATAATAATCGTTACCGAATTGTTCAACACAAAACACGTTAATAAACGATTAGATAACATTGACTTGATGATCGGAACAGTAATGTACGGCGGCGATTACAGATCCACGGCGGAGACGATTGCAAAACCACGGCGATTACATATCCACTGCGACGATTACGAAATCACGGCGATTACGGCAACGATTAAAGTACCATGGCGATAACAAAAGCACGATTGCATAGTGATTAAAAGTTAGGGTTTGATTTTATGATTTTATTTTGAGTAAGGAGAGGATCAGCTCGTTAATAAAAGTTAGGGATGATTTTATTTTAATAAAAGTTAATCAGTAGTCAAAGCATAATATGTATTTGTGGTGGCTTTTTTAATCAGTAATAAGGGAAGATTTTATTTTGAATTGATTCTATCAGTGGTCTAAACTATTAAGCTAATAAGACTATCTTTATCAACAACCCAACCCAACCTCATCTTTTATTAAAATATTATTTTCTCTTCCCTCCACCTACACAAAATACATACAATCAATCCATACTATTTATCAACAACCCAACCTAAAATGATATAAGTATTAAAAATAAAAATAAAAAAGTAAAGAAAAAAAAACAAATAGCCAATAAAATAAAAACATGTGGCAGATTGGAGTTGTGATCTTGAGTTGCCATATGACTTTAGGTTGGAAGGAAAGTTTGAATGGGAGTATTAAAAATTATTAATTTGTACTAATAGTGTACTATTTGGGTTGGCAACCTGATTGATAAACGTAGTCTAAGAGAGGTGTGGTATTGCTTCTTTTTTTTTTAAAATAAGGGTAGCTTTTGTTTTCATAATTATAAATGTGGCTTTTTTTATCCAGTTATTTTTACATTTATAAGTATAGCGTTTTTTAAGTGTTTTCTTACATTTATAAGTGTGGCCTTTTAAGAATTTGTTTTACTTCAATTACAAGTGTAGCGTTGTTATAATTGTCCACACTTATATGTGTGGAGTATTTTTTAATAAATTTGTGACACTTATAAATGTAGCAAAGTTCTGATTCATATAAGAAAAAAGTCCACAGTTAACTATACCGTGGAGAAATAAATGCGAAGAATTCAAATTTTTTTTTTCTAGTGGTAGGACCGTAAAAACATGTGATTTATGTGGTTTTCGGGAGGTCTAGGTTGGTGGAAGAAGATGAACATCTTCATCTTCTAGTGAAAGAAACTAGAGAGAGGGAGGAGAAAACAAATGACACTTTTATTGATAAAACACACAATACACTTAACCAAATGATTCACCTCACCCCTCATGAAGAGTCATGAGGGGTATTTATAGGCTCAACAAACCATAACTTTACCACTTAAACGATACTAGTCCCTATGGGCAAAGTATATTACGCATCTAGTCCAATTCACGTAAGTGACGTTATCTTTATAAAAAAGCGAGGCTAACACATAGACATCAAAGTGCCCTCTTCAAAAAAAGATTTATCCTTTATCAACTATATCTTCAGTTTACTTGTTTATGAAAGTCATCGATTGCTAGAAATGTAGAGGCTGCAAAAAAAGTTCAAATACTCCCTCCGTCCCAAAATAATGGTCCCCCGACAAAAAACACATAGTTTAAGAAAAATGCATTTATTACAGCTTTCTCTTTCTTACTTTTTGATAGAATGACAGTTTTACCCTTAAGTAATTAATTAAGGCATTCTTTAAAGTTTGTAATAATAATTTCAAACAAGGGCAATATAGTAAATTTGATCAAATATTCCTTTCTATATCTAGCATGGACAATTAATTTGGAACATACAAAAAAGAAAATGTGGACAATAAAATTGGGACGGAGGGAGTATTGAAATAGGGACAGTGGAGAGTAGGGTAGGGAGTATAACATTGGAAAGTGGGCAATATTAAATATAAACTAAATACTTACTCAATACATATTTTATTTTTAGTTTCACACTCAATTTGTTAATATAGTTGTAATGTAACTACTCCCTCCGTCCCATTTTTATTGTCCAGTTTGACTTTGACCAGTCTTTCTTATTCAACTTTGACCATTAATATATTTATTTGTGTTATATAATACTTGATGAAAATTATAACAATGAAAAATACATTTAAAACCCAATACATTCATATATTTTTCATCAAGTATTATATAACACAAACAAAAATAATTATGGTCAAAGTTAAAGAAGAAAGACTAAAAAAGTCAATAGTTGTAACACCCCCAAACTTGGTTTAGCGGAAGCATACGTGTTATTTGGGAGCGTTACGGGATTGGTGAATCATAACACAAGTAATAAAGAACGGAATACATACTCCGTTTAATTCCATAATATACTTTAAAACATTATCTTACAACATTGTTTAAATAAATGGGCACATCCCATAATTTTTAGTGGTCCCAAAGTAAAAACATCATTTCTGTGTAAAAACACTTCTTTAATACAACTACGACCATTTACCCGCTTCTTGCCTTGCCTTCATGAAACGTAACTTAAACACCTGAGAAAATATGCTAAAAAGGTCAGCTAAAAGCTGGTGAGTTCATAGGTTTAAGTTAAAATAGTAAGTTTGGACCATAAGCAAAGTCATATAATCATTACAACGAATATAATGATATATGGATGAAAGTCTATTACGTTAGCTCTAAGTTCATGCAACCGATACTACGACAGTTTCTGTATGCTAAAAGATGTCATACAATATAGGGGCCCATAGCGAGTGTTTTGTCCCTCAACACTCGGTTCCGACATGGTATACGTTTCGCCTTGGCCTAAGCATGGCCAACCGAACGGAGGAGTCACCCTCAATAGATCTATTTATAACATTCGCGTTTCCCAATGGGGAATTGACGGTTCATGAAAAAGGGCATTCTCTAGGGACATAAGGGCTTAGGCTAAACCACGTAATAGTAATCATGTAATAGTTTTGGTCCATAAAAAAGGTTTTGCATATTTCTCACCCCAAAATGTATAAAACAGTTTATCAAGTAAAAGAGGGGCTATGAAAACTCACCTTAGCAAATGTGCAATCCAAATGTGGGATTAGTGATGGTTGTGGAGCGGCACCGACACGCGACCTAGATAAGGAGGGCAATGTTTCAGTTCATTGTTTTAAGTATCACTTACTTAAAGTGGTTCGATATACTTGTATTAATACTATACGTAAGTTTGTAAAAATTGTTAATATAGTTTACTTGTAAGTGTACAATGTGTATATACCTTTTTATATTGACATCTATAGGGTTTTATTTTCCAAAGTTTGATAAAAATTACAACGTTTCCACTAGTAAGTATATAAATGTGTATATACTCATTTAAGTTGACATAAAATGGTATTGTCAAAGTTTATAACTAAATGGATTTATTTTCTAATTTACCTTTAGAAAATGTTTAAGTTAAGTTGAAACTTTAAATTTCAATGTATAATGAAATGACATTGTGGTCTTTAGTTATTTATCAAAACTTGTCTTTAATATATATAAAGTTCTAAACGTGACGTTTACTTGGCGTACATTTGTTTACATATCAATGCTAAATTTTGACGTAACCGTTATTAAATGAATCACATTAGTTGTTCATGTCCAACCTTTGTATTTTATTTCGTTACGTTACTACGAGTGTACACGAATGGCGTTAATACGATGCATGCGAAGTGGAAAGAAAGAATTTATGGAGACGGGCTTAGTGTTTGTTGTCCGATAAGTTTCTTCGGGTATTACCATGCTCGATATACTCACTGTTTCGGTAAAGAGAAAAAAAAAAGAAAGGTCTATGGGTTGCGGCCCAATACAATTTGCAACATGGTATCAAGTGTTGGGCTTGGCCCAACGTGTTGGTTGTAGCGAGGAAGGGAGAAAAAGGGCTTAGGCCCAAGTTTAACCCTGTTACTAACTTGATAACCAAATTTTAGAACAAGAGATTTTTCCAAGTTTTATTTCAAGTTCGCTAGTTGTCTATAAAGTTTAACGTGAGCATCCTAGTTCGAGTCGTTGGTTTCGAACAAGGTTAGCTAACATCAAAACTAGGGAGTGGGCAAGTGAGTAAATGAAACCATGTACAAGTTGAGTACTACTTCAACTTGATCTCAATCTCGTCTACCCTTTTTGGACTTCGACACAAACTTGAGCTCTCCTAGGCGTTCATATAAACTTAGACACAAGGTTCGCTTCTAAGAATTGAGTCAACAAGCAAATGAGATACTAACATGTTTTCATGTTTAAACAAGGTAGAAATCGAAGTTCGACATACTTTAAAAAGACATGAGGGTCGACTTGGAAAATGTGAGCATCGACATGGGTTACTAGTGGGCTTCACACCTAACTCGTATGCCTCATTTTGTTCATTTATCTCGATAGAAAAACCAAACGGACTCTTGTGCAAAAGACCTCACGAGTTCATGTTTCAAAGATTGTTTACTAATACTAAGAGTATAACTTGTACCAACACAATCTTTCTAGTTCTTGGTTAAGTGATTTTGACAAAACTCAAGATCAACATAACAATATCAAAGAGACTCCACTTCTACTTTTTCTTGTTTCAAACTCTCGACAAAACCCAACACACATTCAAGAGACAAATTATCTTCGACATAGAAAATTAAAGACTAAACACGGTAAAGATTTTATACATCATTTTAGTACAAGATATTAACTAAACCACATAACAACAACAAAAAGAGTATTACAACAAGGAAAGTTCATAACCTCAACTCAAAGATGACGCGTGAGGACGAGAATAACTTCGTGGTTTCGGACCAAGTGAGACTTGAATTTGCTCCTCCACACCTCCAATTTCAAAACCCTCAAATCAATTTTTGAAAACCCTAACTTTTGTAAACCCTTGTTTTTGGTAAAATTTGATGAAAACTGAGTTTGGAATCTTTGAAACCCGACTAGATATATAGGAGTAGATTGAGGAGGAGCTTGGTTAACTTTCTTCTCTTTGGTCTTGGTTTGAAGCCAAATTCGGCTATCTTCCAAAAGCTAAGTACATCTTGGACCTTTGGCTTAAGCTAAATATGTGTGGAGATATGATTCCTTGGATGATTTTGTTTTGATCTCCCCTTGGATTCGTACGTGTGATAGCTAAAGTATCAAAGAGAGGATTTGTGAAATAAGAACTTTCATGGATATGGTAAGAGAGATGCGGAAGTGAAGGTTTAGGCATGTTGGATTATCTCTTTTGGGAGAGATTCGACCTACCTAGGGAGTACAAGCCTAGAGGTTGAAGATGGATATGAAATATTTTCCTGGTATTCTTGGTTCTTGTTTTGTCGTGGAAGGGTGAGAAAGACAAAAGAGATTTATCTCACTTTTTATTTTAAATACTCATTTGTTTATTTGTAAGTAAGTAAATGTTTTTACTTATTGTGTAAACTTGGAAGGGTAAGTATATACATTATACTTATATACATAAGTTGTATTCTTTTAATAGTTGTTGTTTAAGTGAAAGTGTGTTGACTATTTTGTGTCCCGTGACTTTACGTTGTGAGCGAGGTATCCTTGTTTGATAACTTTTAGACGTAATATCTTATGGTTACGTATTGGAGATATTATTATTTTTGTAATATTTTTCACTACGGGAGTTTGTCATTTGTTTTATCAAGTCCTTATCATAGTGTGCAGCGTTGATTGGTCCTTTGGGAAAACGAGATAACCTCTCGTCTTACAATTTAAATCATAAGACAAAAATGAAACATTCATGAAATGATATGAATGCAAGAGTGGTGAAATTTTTACTGTATACGAGTTATCTACTCAGATGATCAGGCAAAGCTTGTGCATGCTTCATGAGTCATGCTTAGTAATAATAAATTACTAATTATTAGTTAAATTTTAGTGAAAATTTACCGTGTGTCACAATAGTGGACAATAATTTTGGGACGGAGATAGTATATAAATGTTTTATTTTTTAGGTTGGGAATGTAGTTCTTCATATAGCCTTTGCGAGTTATCGAGTATGTGAACTTTGGTGTTGTTATAAAATGAGATCAAATTGATAATGTAATTTCATCTTTAATAAGGTCAGCTGGTCGTAGGTTATTCTCACTTATAAAAAAAATCGTATCTACTAAGTATATTATCAAATCAGTTAAGCAAACCGATCTGACCCATTAGAATTAAAATTAAAAAAAATACAAAAAAATTAACCCAGTAACTTATTTCGTATCTACTAAGTATGTTATCAACTATATTTCTTGGCTCTGCCACTATATTTATTCTTCTTTTATATGTAGGTGAAGTGTCGTTTGCAGTGTTGAGAACGACACTAAAGTTTCCTTGAGCTTAAGAATGAACCATAAGCACATCTGGTTAAGACGGTAATCACTTAACTTAATTGCACATAACATAATATGCAAGTGAAATAAGAACCTCACCTCATAGTATATATTATACAACATAGCTATAAAGCTATCTAGCATATGTCTTTGGTTTTGAATCATGTAAATAAACGATGCTTTGTTTTTGGAAAGAAATTAGTACTAACGACTAATCTTTTTTCCTTCATAATAGATCAATAGATGGGATGTTGTTCTTATATGATATAAGGTTATTACAAGTTGGGGAAACTTGCCACGCAAATAGATTTCCATCTAGTGTTTGACCTAGCCAACAATCAACCAAATAGATTTTTTCAAATCGCCATGATGGTTTAGCCCGTTGCGAATGATTCGTACAAGACTAGACCCTCGAGTATAATCATAATATGGAGCAAGCATCTTTATTCCGATCTGAGACATTTCATTCAAAAAACCACCATCCAAGTCTTGATCCCAAGTTGTCTTAAACACTTGGTGCTGCTAATATGTTGCATCTGTTGGTTTAATGGACAATAAATTAATAGACGTGTGTTAGGATCGAACTCGAGACCACAGGATTGCACACTTTGCGTATGAGAATTAAAGTTAATAATTAAATATCAATGTTATATTTATTTATTAATTAAACGAAATAACATAACGAACGTTAAGTAATTAGTTGTAATGGACTAACGGTCGTTAAATGTAATTGGAAAAGGACTAAGTTGTAAATATTGGGAAGGTTCCGGAATCCCTTGTGGGATGCCAAACCGATCGGCCACAAGGACCCAAACCCAACCCATCTACAACTCAAACTTGTTCACCAAGTTAGTTTGGGTATAAATACAAAACCAAAGGTGTTTGTAATTTATCTCTTGTACTCATTAAGCTAAAACCTAAAACTTGTTTGTGTGTGTTTTGCTTAATTCGGTCGACAAACACCTTGTGGGTGTCGATCCATAGATTTTCCAAATCAAAGTTATTTTGTTTAATTAAAACTATCATTCCTTTAATTCGGTATAGTACGTGTGTACAAGAAAGTGGTACTAACACATTATTGTTTGTATTCTTGGATTGAATAACAAAATCGGTAAGGGGTAATTCACATAATCCTATAAACCCTAATTAGGGTTCATCCAATTGCTAGTTTTGTGGATTTGATTCTTGTTCGGCTAGAATCAAGAAAGGTACGCGTATTCTTGTTTATGTTAATTAATTATTCGTTAATCTTTCCTATACACTTCCGCATGTGTACTTGATGTTTATTGTTTATATTTATGATTAGTCATGTTATATAATTCCAACAGTGGTATCAGAGCCAGGTTTAATGAGTAATTAATTACTAAACACGTAAAAAAACGGATATTGTATTGTGTTTGATATGATTAATTCTAGGGTTTTGGTTATGATTTGTAAACCCTAATTTTAGAGTTAGGGCTTTTGCCCTAATTTGTTTAAAAAAATATTTTTTTAGTCGACCCCTTATTTTTTTTAAGTCGACTTGTATACAATTTTTTTTAGGGTTTATAAAATTGTTTTGTTAATCGATATCTAAACCTAGAATTAATATATTTGTTACGTGATAAATTCATGAATAAAGTGTTATGTGACATGGAATTGTATGCGATCTTGTGACTTACCTGAATAATTGTTATGTTATATCCATGATGATACATGCATGTTTGTCATGGATGGTTGCTTGAATTTTAATTGTCAAGTTATTTTATCACATGTATGTTTTGATAAATCTTGAATTGGGGAAAACTCCAATTATATACATTAATGAATCAATTATGTGCAATTTGGTATATTATTAATTATGGGTTTACGCAATAGATTCGTCGATGTGTGTGGCTCACTTTCAATTGCGAGAGTGAAAGCCCTAATTAATATATACATTAACTAACCTAGACATTGATTATTAATTGGGTTTTATCGAATAAGTTGCATGTGGCTACTTGTTTACATGTATTAATTGTTAGTTATGTGTGCATTGTTTTTAGTTATTTATTTGTTTTTATTTGTTTACTTGTTTGTTTATTATGTGTGACAAGTTTTAAGTAAAGGGTAATTTTGAATAGAAAAATAAAACGGAAAACAATGGTGAAATTTGATTTGTTTTTTGAAGAGTTAAGTTTTCAATAGTTTAATTGATTGATGATTTTGGTACAAATGGTTTGAACGGCTCACCCAATTTGACGGACTGTGTGGGAAGTATTAGGAGGGGAGCGCATTAATATTGCGACCCTAAAGAAGGAGGTTATTGCTTCCGCGCTGACCGAATTCTCTGCTTGCTTCTTGAGTCAAATTGGAGCTACTAAGTAAGCCATAAATGTACAAACTCATCTTAAAGGCGAATTAGTTTTAATTCCATGCGCCACTTCGGTGGTAATTACCCGAAACACTAAGTGTTTACACTTATGCAAAAGTACGGTATAATGGGCGATAATTAACGCTAAATTCCTTGATTGGTGAACCCAATACCTCAATCAAAACTTTGATAATTTGATCTTTATGAATTGGTAATAAAAAGTTTTTTATTAAATTTATGCTACAAGATGAATGCATGACATCTTTATACATATTTGATTTGACCACATAAAATCAAAACTATTACCCTTTATAAATTAAGTTATATGCCATCTAATTAAAGGGACACTTGAAGTTGCAATTTACGTCATGACAGTACTTGGCGAGATTGTGATGGAGAGGTAAATCTTTATGTAAAGTCAGACCTTACATGAACATATTTCCAGTTCTTTAAGTTAGACACTTAAATTGAGTAGGAAGTGAGAACTGGACTCAAGGCATAAGATGGGATGAAACATGTTTATATTTGCAATAGCGTTGGAAAATATAAATCCCATAATGATCTAGGAATTGGAAATTGTTTGCCAATTATTGTTCGACAGATTACCCTATTATATGCTTTCGTTACTAGCAGATCAACTGATGTAATGAACCTATGATAATTTGGATCCTAGTTTTCGAGAAAATTCTATGGTTATATGAATATTACCTTGGGTGTTTTATTTTCTTGAAAATTTTAATTATCGAAAATACTAAAATTAAATTTTGCTAATTCTTTAAATGTATTAATGCAACATTAAACCGTAAAAGAAGGTTATTCCTGTATTGGTAAATTGATCTACACCTGTAAGGGTTTTTGGTAGAGTCAACTTTACTAAAAGAATAAACCTAGTCTTTTTTTCATAAGAAAGAGTGAGATTCAATCCTATTCCTTTTCATGAATGAAGAAAGGTATGATAGGACAATTAGAATTGTCTAAATTCTAAATACATAACTCGTAAGCAAATTTTAATAGTTAAGAAAATTGCATATTTTCTGAGTTATTAAATTAGAAGCTAGACTAATTTACTGCAAAATTGGTAAAAGATAAACTAGCATATTTTATCTAGTTGTTTTGTTTTGACCATTTAAAAGTACTACTTACAATTGTTGGAATAGTAGAACTATTAAGAAAGAAATTGCATGCCCAATTTTTCAAGTTAATAGCATTGATGGATAATTCATCATCTACATAGTAGAATACACTCTTTTAGTACATAAGTAATTGTTATGTATGGACTTTCTCAAAAGTGTAGGGAAGTAAATAGAACACTATTTTCTTTCACTGGTTAATGAAACACTTACAATGTTTTCAAATCCAGTGAGAGTATTGTGTTCTTATTACTGAATAAGGAATTAATGTAAAGATCTCTAATTCAGTGGGAGTTACAAGCTTTGTCATCTTGGTAGTAACCCAGATTATCTCTAGAATGTCTTAAGATAATCATTTTCCACTTGTAGACACTTATGTTTTTAAGGATAGTCATGTACGTTTCCTTGTTAGACAATGAAGTGGTTCTACATCTACTAGTTATGCTAATATCAATGACACAATCATATTGGTCACATAAACAAACATATGTCGTGTTGTTTATCTGCTACATGATGTTGTTTCATGCACAAGTGGGAGAAATCTATATTGTGTTCAAGGTACAACATATAGGTATATGATTTAACGGATTCTCTTGACTGTAAGGTAAGAGACTAACGTTCTAATATGACTTGTACATATCTAATTCAAGAAACACTTGGTGTTGCAATTTACGTCATGTCAGAACTTGGCGAGATTGCAACAACAAAGTAAATCTCCATGTGAAGTCAGACCTTGCATGGACGTATTTGCAGTTTCTAAATTAGACAAGTATTTAGAACATGTGTCAAAATGATATATAAGACTACTTCAAATTAAATATTTATGTGTTATTAGAATGACGTAAATAAATGAAGTAATCTAATACTACTTCAATTTGTTTATTTATGTATTTTGGAATGACATAAATGAAAAATAATGTAGTCCTACATTATTGTGAAGTAAATAAATTAACTTGAAATTACTATTGAAACCAAGAGTTGAGTTCATAATTACTTTAGTTAAACATGTTTATGATTCATTATAGAGACATAAACATAAATTATTTTAAGACTTATAATAAAGTAAGACGTTAACTTGTTATGTTTTTTAATTAAGACATATACAAGAAGTCATTGAGTTGATCAATGATTTATAACGTATAATGGGATTATAACAGTTTATGTTTTCTTGATGAGACATGGATATGAAGTGACTTGGTTAAAAAGTACTTGTGTTATAAAGCATGCAATTGGCTTGGAAAGTCTATTATACCATTAAGTTGACTTAGTTGGTAAAGAGATGAAAAAACCCTAGTGGTTTGAATTTCTATGTAGAAATCATATGGACAATATTGTACACATATTTAATGCATGTTTTATGATAAGATTATTAATCATACTTAAGCAATTAATTATGATTGAATATTCTTTTCTAGACACATTAAATATATAAAGATGATAATGGTCATACTTGTTTTCATTAATATGAAATATGACAATGGAATATCAAAACTCTTTCTTGAAAAATTACTTGAGCGAGGACGGTAAGTAATCGAAAGGTTTTTTGAATTCATATAATCTTTGGAAGTGTACGAAGTGCAATAATTTATGAATGGATAAATGCATGCATCTATGAAATTATTCTTATGTTTAATTATTAAATCCTAGTTTTGATTTATAATTGAAATAAGATAAATTTTAAGTATTCCTAAAAGCTAGTGGGAGTATTATGTTAAGGTTTTAAATCTTATATGTTGTATAACATATATAAAGTAACATTCATTGTAAGCTAAATGTTAAGTCTTAGATTGTAATGAAACTTCACTTATAAGATTTAAGAATTAAAACATTCAACCTTGGAATATATGTTTATTATTAATAAACATGTGCCGTAAAATAAATGATTCTAATAAAACATGATATATCATTTGGGAAATGGATAAATATCTTTTGACAATATAGAACATGAATGAATTCTAAGTTTGACATGTAGATTCATCATGTACATCATGTTGTGTATATTAATATTGTTGTATCATTCTTGAATAAGAAGTGATTTGACAACATTGATATCTAACTAAAAGTTATTAGATAATTTGTGTAATGATTATTCTAATAGAATTACATCCTCAGCCTGGAATTGCTCCTAGATTCTCTCGATGAACAATATGTCAATTGTTGTGCAAATTGTCATCAGCTACAAACTTGAAAGTTTGGAAGACATCAAACATTACACAATAAGATATTAAAGTTTACGGAGTTTTAATGAGCATATTGTTGTTTTTATACAATGATGCTGGTTTAATTGAGATGACACTCAATACTAGTCATGGTAGGATTTCATTCTTGTTAATGGCCATATGAACTAGTTGTGCTACTAAGAGCGCAGTTGCATTATACATTAAAATAATAAGAATACTTTAAACTTTAAAATGTTTGAAAGTTTAAATTGTCACAAATTGGTGATATAGAATGTCACACACTTTATGAATTATTATGTGGATTGGTGAATGCACACATACAAGAACTTCACTAATTGAATTCTTGAAATAAGTATTCTCAAAATTACGATAGATCAAGTTGGTTGATTTATGTCTTGTCAACAAGTATGATTGTCATTACTTAAGGCATAATTCATCAACTGGAATTTTCATGCATTGATTTATTTGGTATTTGGATAAGGGATGTTAAACAATTGTTATAATAAATCAAGTACTTGGTATGTTTGATTTTATAATATATTGTATCATATATTTGCATGTTTAAATCCGTGAATAAATTTATTTATTCTAAATCGTCCGTTGTCAATTAATGATATGGGAGTATCATTAAACTAAGACAAATCTGAGAGATATGGTAGAATATACTTGAAAGTATATTGATGAGAAAGCATACCAATTTCAGATGATATTCAATGAATTGAATATAGGACTTATCCCAACTACATGATTTTACTTTATGGATATTGTTATTAAGTAAATCATGAATAGTTATCCTCGATTTGAGATACCGGATAAGTGTCATGAATGTAGTGCACTTCGTTGAACAACTTAACGCTATAATGTGGTAGTCATAAGGGTTGTTTCCCAAGTGTTGCAAAGTTTGTAAGTTATTCTTGTAGTCAAGATAGAATTTGTTCCTTCAAATTTATTTTGGAGTTTAATATTGCTGGGGCCCTCGTAGGGTTGACAAGATGTTTGCGTGGCCACGCCCAAAGATCTCCCAGAATATGTTCGAAGATTTGGTAATCTTGCTCAATCACTTATAACAAGAAACTGAATGGTTGAATAAAGAATGACTTAATTTCATATCTTTATTTAACATGGTATTAGAAACAAAAGGATAATAATAATGAGAAATCATTAAAAGGTTTTCCAGGAGCCTTGCTCGAGTTGCACTAGAGGCATCGAAGTGTTGCTAGACGCTAACCGATGTGATCACTCTATTAAGATATGTCCAAGTGGGAGTTGTTGGTTTAATGGACAATAAATTAATAGACGTGTGTTAGGATCGAACTCGAGACCACGGGATTGCACACTTTGCGTATGAGAATTAAAGTTAATAATTAAATATAAATGTTATAATTATTTATTAATTAAATGAAATAACATAACCAACGTTAAGTAATTAGTTGTAATGGACTAACGGTCGTTAAATGTAATTGGAAAAGGACTAAGTTGTAAATATTGGGAAGGTTCCGGAATCCCTTGTGGGATGCCAAACCGATCGGCCACAAGGACCCAAACCCAACCCATCTACAACTCAAACTTGTTCACCAAGTTAGTTTGGGTATAAATACAAAACCAAGGGTGTTTGTAATTTATCTCTTGTACTAATTAAGCTAAAACCTAAAACTTGTTTGTGTGTGTTTTGCTTAATTCGGTCGACAAACACCTTGTGGGTGTCAATCCATAGATTTTCCAAATCAAAGTTATTTTGTTTAATTAAAACTAGCATTCCTTTAATTCGGTATAGTACGTGTGTACAAGAAAGTGGTACTAACACATTATTGTTAGTATTCTTGGATTGAATAACAAAATCAGTAATGAGTAATTCACATAATCCTATAAACCCTAATTAGGGTTCATCCAATTGCTAGTTTTGTGGATTTGATTCTTGTTCGGCTAGAATCAAGAAAGGTACGCATATTCTTGTTTATGTTAATTAATTATTCGTTAATCTTTCCTATACGCTTCCGCATGTGTACTTGATGTTTATTGTTTATATTTATGATTAGTCATGTTATATAATTTCAACAAGATCTACTATATAAGCAACGTGATAGTTTGTATTTTTGCTCTATATAAAGTCACTAAAGTCAACTATGAAAGAGATGAATGTGTGTGTATCCCACAGCCATGGATGTCGCACCAAGACACTGATATTTTTTAGGAGTGCACAAGATTAACATTTATCATCTATATGGTATCAACAATATGATTGAGTTAGTTATTTGACTTATGTATCTATAAAATGTTTTAAATTGCTTTATCACAAACAAAAGGATTAACTAACCTGAATCAAACATATTATGAAGATAGTCAAGATCACTCCTAACACTTTTGTCAAGACAAAAGAGCGGCATGCTAAAATGGTTAGACCGGATATTATCGTAGTCGGTGTAGTACACAACCATTTTTAAGTTATCTATTGAGATCTCTACTATGAATTTTGACCCATTTGAAATATTATGACATAACGAAGTTGTGGTTCTAGAGAGGGAAGTGTGTTTTGGTGTGTTTTTTGTATGTTTGGGTTTGTATATAAAGAGAAGTTAAATGTTTATAACGATGGTTATTTGTGTTTGTTTGTGGATACTAGTACTTGTTTAACAATGATCTTAACCCTTTATTTCCAACTGAAAGTGAAACAATTGGAGGGTAAAGATTTCATTTGGCAATCTTTCTCTGTGGTCGTTGGTTAGTTTAAATGGGTGTAAAAGATATGATCAATGACTCTTCAATGTAAATGTGCATCAGTGAGTTGGTATGACAATAAGTTAAAGCTTTTAGAGTTTTTTTTTAACAAAAGTTGAAAAATGATTACAGAAGATGAACATTATATTAGATCCGAGATCAAACGAAATTTCGATTGGACAACATATCTAAATCTTAAGCAATACTAATCCGATATGCACACTAGTATAGTGCCACGCGTAGAAAAAAACCAAAATGACAGAAACTCATGAAAATGCTTGCTTTTCATGGAAAGAGACTAAGGGCCCGTTTGGTTTGTAGATGGGTTTTGGTTTTGGATTTGGATTTGGATTTATATTTGGATTAGGATTTGGATTTTGATTTGATGTAGGAGAGAGAAATGTATTATAAAAATATAAAATGTTAAAAATATATATATAATAAAACAATCTTGTGGCTAAGAATATTCAAAAATTAGCAAAGTTGTCTAAAAATTCAAATCCCACTAGGTTGGGTGGGGCTGGAAATTTGGCATGATCCCCTCGTGTGACTCCCATGCAAAGTAACCAAACAATTGTTTTTGCATAGCTTTGAGTCTAAACCGGTTGAAACCATCATACCAAACGCACCCTAAAAAAAAAAAGCAATCCGATTTGCTTATTATACAAACAAAATATTACCTTTAACACAAACCTAGAAAATCAAATCAAAATGGAACAAGAAAAAAACAAGCTAACATGGATATGTAATCTAATAATGAGCATGAGTACAGAAATGAAGCCCATCACCATATTCAGAACTACTTTATAACTATTTTTATTTGTCTTAATACATGATTGGAAATAATATGATTATTTACAAGAGCTAACTTCCATATATGAATGCATAAGAATATAAGTTCTGAAATCACAAACTATTCTTTATACAATAGTAGTATTTACATGATATATTACTAACTGGGTGTTCTGATACGCGGCTAACATGATTATTGCTTATTAAAAAAAACTGATTATGGATTTTTGATATAAGGTTAGAGAAATTAAATTTGGAGAAGCATGATACGAAATGACTCAAAATTATCTGATACTTAGACTTTGCGTCAGAATAATCACATTACACACAAGCATTAACCCATGTATTCAAGGTAGTTCATAGGGCAAACTTAGTTCATACACAAGCAAGCCATTTTCAACAACCATTTCAACGAAAAAAAATCAACAACATCAAATTTAACCATTCCAAGTTTACAACACCAAACTTTGTCCAAATCCAAAAAAAAAAAAAAAAAAAAAAAAACACCTTACTCCTTGATTACATATAACCAAATTTAATATCAAATTTAAATATTACAATCTAAGACATACATCATTGTTCTAAACCCAAAATCTACATCCATACACCAAATATATAACCAAATGTTTTCTCCCAGATTATTGTCATTCCAAATCATTCATCTTGCTTCAAAAGTACAGGTGTAACTTCAAATTTCATTCATCAAAACTCACATGTCAACCATTTGAATGAATATACAATGGTTTTCGGTCTTTTGGTTTTCAACTATTGGTGTCGTGTCGTTGCATGATCGAGTGAGTGAAGAACTTTGGCAAGCTATTTACAAAGTTCTTCACTCTCTCGATCATGCAAGGATACGTCACCAATAGTTGAAAACCAAAAGTCCGAAGGCCATTGTATATTCATTCAAATGACCAACATGGCAGTGACAACCATTCGTATGGCTAGTGGGATTGATTTCTCAACACCAAAAGCCAATGACCACTATGTGAAAGTTAAATGCAGTTGGGCGAAAAATATAGTGATGAGAGGTTTTTTCATGGAGGTATGGTTCCCGATTCCACTGTCATACTCACATGTGATCTGGTGTTGTAGTAGCTAAGTATTGAAGTTAGTAGCTTATGAAATTTGGAACATTATGAAGGTAGTCAAGCCATTTAAAAAATTTATTGCAGAAGAAGTTGTGGTTCTAGAGAGGGAATTGAAGTGTGTTTTGGTGTGTTGCTTCTATGTTTGCACTACAAGAAAAGTGGCTTTTTAGGACCCCCATAAGCGTCATAAAATGGTACTTTTTAGGACCTTTCATTTAATAGGACCAAGGATGAAAGCGTTTCATGTAAGGCGGTTGTAATAGGTCCAAAGCGTCCTAACCCTTATGAAACCAATTTTATGGTCGTATTATATGTCTATGAACAACACAAATAGCGTCCTAATAAAACCATATTAGAACACTTTTACAATGTTTTAACATGTGATTACCTACTTTTAATCTTTTGAGACACATAAAAACGTCCTTAAAAGTATTGTTAGGACGCTTATGATGTAACATCATAGCTATTTTAGCAACCAAGAAAAGGGTACTAATAACTCAAATAAGATTATGATACCAATTTTATGGTCGCATTTTAGGTCTATAAACAACACAAATAACGTCCTAATAAAACATATTAGGACACTTTTACAATGTTGTAAAACGTTGTTACCTAATTTTAATCTTTTGATACACATACAAGCGTACTTAAAAGATAATTGTTAGGACGCTTATCATATAACATTATAGCTATTTTAGCACCAAGAAAAGGGTTCTAATATCTCAAAGAAGATTATGAAACCAATTTTTGGTCGATAAAATGTCTATTAAAAACCTAAATAACGTCCTAATAACAACATATTAGGACACTTTTACAATGTTAAGTTAATTGTTAGGACGGTTAATAAGTTTAATAGGACAATTTCAAAGTCCGGACAAGTGATATGATAGGACGCTATTTTCACCATGCACACTCTATTATTACGATATGAATAAAACATCAACTAAATATTAAATGAATAAAACGAAATTGTATTTCAAATTAGCAATTGTCATAACAAAATCACTAAACATAAATAAGGTAGACAGAATCTAACATAAAGTCTGTTAATATTAAACAATATATTAACGCAACATGAAGCTTAGTCCGTGGTCATCATGCATCATCTCTCTCAATCCTCACGGACCACCTACAAATAAACACCCATGTATAAGCATTAAGCTCCATGTTAGTAAAATTATTGGTATCACAAGATTAACAAAGACATACCGAGATAAAGGGACAAGGCCATGCTATGGTTGCACCAACACAGTCTTCAATTGTGGCAAATAACCCATAGGGTCTCACCAACACTTCATCTCTTTTTGTTGGTACTTGAACGTTTACCTCACACCATACTCGTCCAATCTCTGTACCACCAACTATATCATTTGGGTTCAAGCTCCTCACCCATCCTTTTGCTACAGTCTCGGTTGAGTTTAGAATTGTTAGCCTCGCTTTTTCTAAAGATAACGTCACTTACGTGAAATGGACTAGATGCGTAGTATACTTTGCCCTTAGGGACTAGTATCGTTTAAGTGGCAAAGATAGGGCCTATATATACCCCTCATGACTCTCCATGAGGGGTGAGGTGAATCATTTGGTGTATTGTATTGTTTTCTTTTTATTCAAGTTTCCATTGTTTTCTCCTCCCTCTCTCTTTACTTTCTCTCACTAGAAAGATGATGTTCTTCATCTACTTTCACCAACCAAGACCTCCAAAACCACATAAACCATATGATATTCGGTCCTGACAAGTGGTATAGAGCCAAGGTTATTTTGTGTTGATTTATTGTGGTTTTACACATGTTTTATTAACTGTTTTTGCGTTTTTTTGTGGTCGGAAAATTTTTTTTCCGATTTGTGGGTATAACAGTTTTTATACATGTGTGGTATCCTTATTTTGGTCTAAAAACACAAAAAGTCACAACCTTTCTTGTTTTCATATCTGTTTTGGGTCATTTTGTCCGGCCCGGTTTGTGATATACTACTTTTTATGCTTTTTGTACCAAATATCCGTGAAAGTCAACGTGGTCAAACCTTCATCTTCATATGGTATAACAGTAAAAAAGAAGCGTTTTTATGCATTTTCTGGGTTTTTTTTATGAAGATGGTCGGAAAAACATGGTCGGAAAACCTCACCGGAAAAAGTCAAATGGTCAAAACCCTCTTTTTACGCGTAAGGGAATCTTCAGTTGAGATACGCGTAGCTGTGAAGTTACGCGTATGAAAAGTTACGCGTATGCCTACGCATAAGCATGTTACGCGTATCCCTACGCATAAGCATGTTACGCGTATTGCAAGAAGTTACGCGTAGGAATATTTAATGAGCAGAAATCAAAAAAGTTACGCGTAACATAGACCTTGACCACTACCGTATACCATAACAAAAAAAAACAACTTGACCTCAGTCCATAAAAACATCTCAACTGATCCGAAAATACAACTCCATCAAATCCCATACTATCCTACTCATTCTCCATCTCCTACCATACCTATTCGTGACTCAAAGATCAAAACGAAAACTGAAAATTCAATGATCTCAGAATAAATTCAATTCTTTTGCAATCTTTTCAAGATTTTTTTCAATAGAATCAATTTCATCATTGATCTTACTGTGACAATATACGACTTCAAAGAAAGAATATAACAATTTTGTCATCTTCTTGTCTTTATCTCGTTACCGACTTAAAAAGGAAAAAGAAAACCCACAACATAAACCTTACCCGAGACCCAATCAGGATCTTGAAGCCAACACGTTCTTGATTCGGACTAAAGCTGTAATGGAAAAACAAGGTAAGGGTATGGTTGAGATGTGTTCGTTTTTTTTTATGATGATTCACTGAGATGTGATGTTCGGTCACTGTTGAGTAGATTGGGGAGAGAATTTTGGAGGAAGGGGGCGGATATTTTATGAGATGTGCTTTTAGGTTAAGAAATATTTTAGGTTGACTGATGAATTGTACGATATAAGTATTACATCCGGTTAAAATGTGATATGGGATTGGACCTGGTGTAATGCTTTTGGGCCTATTACTCTTAGTTTGAATGTTGGGCTGATGGATCACGTTGGCATGCTGTCCATCTCTATCAATTCGTGGGTACTCATTTGGACTAGAGGGGCTGTGATGGAAGGCTAGCACGTGAGGAGTGTTAGACATTTATCAATTATAAATGATATCCGAAGTCTTTAGTGGCTATTCATTTTTATTGGATAATTTTTGACTTTAAGAATGGTATTTGGTCATAATATTTTCACGGAGGGATACAATATTCACGGCTTGAGCGAAATTTGAAAAAATGGCTACGGAGTTTTTGTACGATATTATTGACGAGAAATTGATGTGACGTTTCACGGGTGGACTTCTTTATCTCTGAGACGATGGTTGGTTGGTTGCATGTCTCAAGATAACTTGTTGGAGCACAGTATGAAATTTGAAAATCTGGTTATAACTGGTAAGGAGTTACGTTGTAGTGCTCACGTGTGCAACCATCACTTTAAGGAGTTACGTTGTTGTGCTCGTTAATCGCAAGTTGTGGATTGTTCAATAAATTTAGAACAAGCAGCAAGTCACAAGTTGGGATGCTTACTTCTTTTTCAAGTTAGTCGTATCGGGCTTATCTCCATATGTGGTCATTACATTTAGCCGATGAAATCAAATGAGGTTCGTTTTAAAGGTTGGTTTGAGAGAAGTTTATTGAGAGTATTTCTGCGACATATTCTCACGGAAATTATGATCAAGCTATGATGTTTGAAAATTGCATCAAGAAGGTAATACGGTATGTACGCAACATTGTGATGATTCCGATAGCTCGCAACCATCAGGAGGGAGATGTTGGTATTTCATCTTCCGTGATTGGATTACGAAGGATTTTTGATTAAGACGAAGAAGGAGAAGTAGTGTGGTGTACATCAGGGTCTTTTACCAACTTGGATGCAATACTAAGTGAGTTATGTTGTTATGATGTTCCCGAAACGACAACCATTGTGCTTCAAGAGTTTACTTTCTCCGTGCGTGTCAAGATTTAAGACGTGTTGGAAGAGTGTTGTCGGTTCGGGAGGGAGCATAGAAAGAAAAAAGGCTCACTAGTTAGGAGGAAGTAATAACCTAACTAGACCGTTACATGTTGAAGTTGAGCTACAAGAAGATCATTTGCCGAGGTCATCGGAAGGGAGAACTTCAAGTTTGCCTCATCTAGACTACAGAGACTCTGCACTTCAAGAAAGTCAACATTGTTCATTACTATTGTAATTTACTTTGTTTTGTATTTATAGGTCTCATTGTAACCATTCACGTGTGACGCTATCTTGGAGGGAGATTGTTAGCCTCGCTTTTTCTAAAGATAACGTCACTTACGTGAAATGGACTAGATGCGTAGTATACTTTGCCCTTAGGGACTAGTATCGTTTAAGTGGCAAAGATAGGGCCTATATATACCCCTCATGACTCTCCATGAGGGGTGAGGTGAATCATTTGGTGTATTGTATTGTTTTCTTTTTATTCAAGTTTCCATTGTTTTCTCCTCCCTCTCTCTTTACTTTCTCTCACTAGAAAGATGATGTTCTTCATCTACTTTCACCAACCAAGACCTCCAAAACCACATAAACCATATGATATTCGGTCCTGACAAGAATGCTTATAAGGACAACTTCATCCCCGACCTAGATTTCAGTTTTCAACAAACATTTATCAATTTATAGTCAAGACACATGTATTGCGTTGCAGCGGGCTTTTTGGCTTTCATTTTTTTTATACATCACCATAAGAAAACTATGTATTTAATTAAAGGAGGTCTATGAACACAATGCATTAGTTTTAGGACTACAAAAAAACATATATATATATATATATATATATATATATATATATATATATATATATATATATATATATATATATATATATATATATATATATATATATATATATAGATATAGAGAGAGAGAGAGAGAGAGAGAGAGAAAACAACTGCACCTACTCACGTGGCAACGTATTATAATCCGTTGACTGTTTAATGAAAATAGAGAAGTTAATTCGTATTTTCCCAAGTATCTAAATTAGAGAATGAATAAATGGTCTGGTAGAAGTTGAATAATGCATAAGAATAGAGATGTAATTATATATTCATGATACACATGTTCAACGATGACTAAAAGCGTACGGTTGCTTACATGCGGTGGCTGTGCACGACCATTATGGACACAGGACATTCAAAACTCCATGTGTATTTTGCAATTGTCTGACTCCGTGCGAGATATAATGTACATTTTGCAACGGATAGTAACACCTAAAGAAATGAATTAAGGGTAAACCCGTTAGACATACAAATAACAACACGCACTATCTTGGCAATAATCATTAAGTGCAATGTCTATAAGCATGATGTATATCTAATCCATTAATACGGTCAGTTCTAAGTAATAATTACTATATTCCTAAGCAGTAAGCATAAGATAGTAAAAAGTGGATGTGGTACTTACTTTCAGTAAGCTGCTGTGTGGTGTTATTCTTATAAGGCCTCTGTAGGTAAAGTCCTTCGTTTTGAATCTCATAGATGTAGTCGTAGTTTAGACATTTTATGAGTATGTGCATGAATATTAATTCAACAAGGATTGCTACGATGCGCTAGCGTGCGGCGGGGCATTTTATATTTATCGATATACCCGCCATCGTTAAATTGTAGGAAAAGTCGTGAAACTAATATATGTATCTGACATGGTATTCAATCCAAAATACACATTTCAGCTGATATTTAACCTACTAATGTAGAAACATGTACCAAGATCTAACGATCATTAAGTAACACTTACCGCTTTGCCATGAATAGACATGGCCAACCCCTTTGTTACAGACCATGAACATCGGCATCCCGCCACGTAAGGCGATAGAAAATGAAGCCACGTAAGCTGATAGAAAATGAAACCACAAAGACATAGGACAAATATGCAACAGCATGTACATAACTACATATATCGATAACGCCGCACCCTAGCATTTTAGCATGTATAGTTAGACATTGGTCAAAAGTGGACACTGAGCGCTTATTTTCATATTTGTAATCATCTAGAGCAGATACTATAGCTGCATCAATAATGACATCAATGCTTCAAAAAATTTGGGGTGTAGTTAATGATCATGAGTACATCACTTCCCAAAGCCTGGTGTTTGTTTACTTATATTGTTGTATAGAAACACTCATAACCAACCGACATCTATAATACAATCTCCGACAACAAAAAGTTGCCTAGGCTAACATCTATCTATGCTCCCCAAAAGGGTACAAAGAAAAATTCACAAAAAATGAAAATATCGTAATATCACACGATGAAAGTACTATGTAGAACTTGGTGGTCATATCTGATATTGGGTCAAATTAGCTCATTATGTCCAAACTAATAAATTAGCAAGTATATTAAAACTTTGACAGCAAAAACATAGAAGAAACATAATAAATTAGCAAGATTCTAGTGTTGCAGAGACACATACCCCCAAATTCATTATGATTATCAAAATGTTCATTAGTTTTCGTGTCCATCTGAGAGGAATTTGCATCATTTGTTTCAAGAGTTGAGTACCCAAAACCAGAATAGGTCTAAGCAACAATTCTAGATGCTTTGTTTTATTACGAGTATAACCCAAAGATAATAAACATTGAACCAGTTGCAACTGATATTAATAGTTTCTTACTATAAGATCTAATGGAATCTAAAAGAGCTTAAGTATGATCTGCTTATGTTTTCACCATATCACATTGAGTTGGTAACTTAGTTCGCTTAAAACTAGAAACGTATATAACACGTAAAGATAAACACTTCGAATAACATAGTCGAAAGAGGCAATTTTCAAAGTATTGCTTGCAACCCTTATATGACTCCATATATAGATTACATAATCAAACTAATATTAAAAAGATGAATTTCATTATGCAATATATAATTACCAGCCAGTAGATGACATGGAAAGGAAGGCACCAACAAACACACCTTCAAGCTTCACCACCACATAACCTAAAAAGAAAGGAAGATGGTAACTATTCATGCCATGTTAACACAAATGAACAACGGTTTTGATAATTTACATAGCAAGAAACTGACTATACTAATTTTTTAACCACTAATACATCAGAAAAAACCTCAACTCACTGAAACAAACAGTTAGGCTAGAACTTAAACCAAGCTTTAGTGAGAATTCTTTAGTTGAATATTAGTACCAAAACACATGGAGTTGTTAAACAACAGAACATCTTTAGAGCCTAGTCCATAAATCTATAGTAAGAAGTTTAAGCTAATTACCAGCACATACAACTCGCTGAAACAAACAGTTAGGCTACTAACATTATGTTCGCTACCGCCATTACACGCCTATTTTATACTTAAGGATACAGGTCGCAAGATGGTAGTATTGAGTAACGGGTCAAACCGGGTCTGCATTGACCCATCGACGAACCTGGAAGTACTGTAATTAGGAATTGAGTAGCCATAACAGTGATCATAATGTATTTACTTTTTCCGAAGCTAGAATGGATCCTCTCAAGTTTAGAGAGAGGGATCGATTAAGGTTAATTTTATAAGTACGTAGCGCTTTTTTCAGAGATGTTGTGGAATATCTCAATAAATAGTGAGTTATCAGAAATTTATGGACTAAAATGACCTCTGATGTAGTTACGTTCTTGTGAACCCTTTAGGATATTAGGTAACTAACTAATACGGAACATATATGGAGCTTTTCCTTATAAAATGACCTCTGGCTTATTGGTTTGGTTGATACTATATTCCCAGAAACAACCTAATCTAATAATAAGCATTTGTTTCATTAATTTCTAGATGGTTTTGAGTCGCCCAATGCCATTCTACATAGACTTTACAAAAACAAACATGTACCTCGTTATGGGACACTAAAGAACCAACCAAGCGTTGTCCTTGAACATGCTCATGAGTACCCCTTCACCCGATTGGCGGTTCAACTAAACCTGTACCATCAACATATTCAGAAAAATATTAGCACGAAAGAAAGAACATTGGAAGAATTTGCAGGAAGTCTATCCGGCTACAAAGTGAGGTAATAAAGAATGAGCAGGAAAATGTGGGCGCACATCGACATGAATTGACTTTTTTTCGCAGGCTTACTGGTTTGGATTTATATAGCCATTGCTTCGTTATTGAAAGGAAAAGATGTTGATGTTGAATAATCAACCTCATTGACTCATTGTCATGCTTATTATTGTAGCATAAAAATAACTAACATTACCAATAAAATGTAATTTACCAAATGATTTAGCAACCCTGTATCCATCAACAGTAAGTGTTAGAGTGAACTCCTGACCCAAAACTGATGAATGCCTTTGACGATTTTTACCTAAGTCCACAAGCCTAAACTTTTAAGCTTATCCAAACACTACAATTGGCCAGCAAGTGCAGCCAGTCTAATAAAACTTTTGTTGTTTAACCAAATTAAAATCACTCATTAATAAAACTTTAAAGCATCTACAACTTGCACATACAGATTATCTAAAAGAAACACATATTCGTTCAATGTTGTTAAAGAAATGGAGTTTAAGAATCAGTGAACTATATATTACTGTATTCACAGAATATTAAAAAAATGCGCGTAGCCTAGATGTTAATATGTTACAATCGTTTTAGAAGCATGTCTAGGATCAGGACTGAGTGCACAAAGCACGTAGTCTAGATTTGCATAAAGCACGACTATTCGACACAGGACACAGAGTGCATAAGCAAGATTGCTGGACTATGTGATCATACCCGGCTGTCATCCGGTTTGCAAACATATTTGTACCTGGCTATCATCCCAGACGTATACTGTCATATACATGATCATTCCTGACTATCATCGTCCATTCTAGATATAATCATCTTGTTCCTAGATGCAAAAAACACTAGGTTAGTCACCCAAAGAAACCCTTGAATTATGTCAGGATCCATGATATTGTGTTGATACATGATAATACAAACGAAATACAATATTTGTCCTGATTTCGTGCAGCAGCAGTTTAATGTTAATCTAATAATCTAATCAGGCATATTAAACCGACCTATCTCGTAATGGCTATTTGTAGAGTCTTCTAACTGTGGATATAATATACTTAAACAATGTTAACGTGCTACTATTGCCAACCATTCTAGCTTATTAATTTATGTGCTCATTGTTGCCATGTGTGGGTCTGGGAGATTGCCAATTGTGAATGTTAATGTCTATGATATTGTTTACAGTGAATTTTTTTTTATCAATATCCTTCGGTCATTAGCTTAGCATCTCTTATTGCTTTGTTCTTACCTTTCTTTTGTATCTTCTTTTCAGGAGATGATACCTCCTCGAGTGAGCCTATGCTATGCATCAAGAGAACCAAATTAAAATCACTCATTAATAAAACTTTAAATCACTCATTGAGTAGTTACTGTATAATTTATTTGGAATACATTAATACATGTACTACGTCATAAAAAATCTACACAATTAATTTTAAAACCAAATAAAAGATCAAATCAATAACAAAATTCAATAACATTCCCAAACTCTACAAATAATTTATAAACAATACAAAAAACATATAAACAAACACAACTTATTAGATAAACTTAAGAACAACATTAATGAAATATTAAAAAGATTAATTGAACAACAACATCAATTATAGCAGTTTGATACCTCCTAATTGGATTAGTTTATTAATGGCTTGGTTGCGTGATGAAGGTGGCCTGTGACGGTAATGGTGTGCGACGGTAGGTGATGGTGATGGTGATGGTGCTGGTGTGTGACGGTGGTTAAGTGAGGGTAGGGTTACAGGGTTAAAGTTTGTGAAATGGAAAGGGGGAAAAAGTTGCGTGTGTTTTGAAGGTAACGAAAATTTGGGAGAGAAATAACCCGCTCAAAAGATTTGAGTATTTATGTTTCAATTTGAACCGCCAATGTTAAAGTTTTACAAAACAACAATTGATATAACCCGGTTTTGTAAATGAAAACAGCGCTCTAATGTTTTTTTAATAAAGCACGGTTTTTTTAAAGAAAACATGGCTCTAATACAAGGAATAGAGCCCGGTTTTGATAAAGAAAACGCGGCTCAAATATTTGTCAACATAGAGCCCGGTTTTGTAAAAGGAAACATGGCTCTATACCCTTTTTTAAAACATGGAATCTTCATAGAGCCCGTTTTTAACTAAAACCGGGCTCTATTAAGGGGGCTCTATTTCACAATCTCTAGTAGTGCTAATTGGCCTTCGTGTATTATCATTGGCCATAGTTAAGGATGTTTCGTGTATTATCATTGGCATTGGCCATAACTAAATAACTCAACGATTTAATACAAAACATCTAATTGGCCATGGTTATCTAATTATTCACTTACCTGCGCAAAAGGTAGATGAAAAAAAGGTAGATATATAAAACGAAAGGTAGATAAAAAATTTATTCACTTACTCCGAAAAGGATGAAAATAATGATCGAATGAAATCTTTTTTATTGATATAACTATGAGTGAATGAGAGATAGGGGTTGCAGATTAGAGTGAATGAGCAATAGGGGTTGGAGATTAGGAACACTGATTGAGTTCTTTACAATTAATTTAGGGATATATAATCCAAACAGTAGGAGGGAATTAATAAAAATAAAAGGCACTCGATTTAATTTATTTTTGAGTGCAAAGGCCGGGTAATTTTTAGTACTAGTGACACATATCAAAACTAAATAAAGGAAACAAATAACTTTTAATAGCATAATATCATGGTGGGGAGATTTACATACATCCCACATATTACATAATATTTACATATTTCCCTAAATACAAGTTTTTAATGCATGATGTACAAGCCTATTAAAGCAAGGTTTGGGAAAATATGTAAATAGTGGTGTGTATGTAAATGCCCCTATCATGGTGTATCACAAAATACACATACTTTTAATAACATACCTATTTTTGTGCCACAAATATCGTGTACAATGGTGGCACAAATCGTAAAGTGCCACTAAAGATATAAAAACATTAGTGGCACATAAAATACGTCACTAAAAACGCAGTATAGTGACACATGTAAATCTGTCATTAAAAACGTGTGCCACTAAATGGGCTTTTTTTTGTAGTGACACACAGACCTTGACAGATCTTGAGCAGATTCCTTCTGCAATCTTTTGACAACTAAGTAACGACCGTTAGTCCACTTGTTTGCATATGTTACGGATCCAGTCCATATCCGAATGAAATGACCAAAATGTCCTTGTCATCTTCTTTTTCAAATCTTTTGACAACTAAGTAACGACCGTTAGTCCTTTATACGTTTTCATTCGTATTTACACGTTTTCGTCCGTATTTACACGTTTTCGTCGTTTGTACACGCTTTTCGTCCGATTTACACATTTTCATCCGTATTTACACGTTTTCGTCCGTATTTACACGTTTGACGGTTTTACACGTTTTGTCCGTTTTACACGTTTTCATCCGTATTTACACGTTTTCGTCCGTTTTTACACGTTTCGTCCGTTTTCACACGTTTTCATCCGTTTTCACACGTTTTCGTCCGTTTTTACACGTTTTCGTCCGTTTTCACACGTTTTTATCCGTATTTACACTTTTTCGTCCGTTTTTACATGGTCTCATCCGTATTTACATGTTTTCATCCGCATTTACACGCGTTTTAGATCGTTTCACACGTTTTCATCTGTATTTACACGTATTCTTCCGTTTGTACACGTTTTTGTATGTTTTTACACTTTTTCATCGTATTTACGCGTTTTCGTCCGTTTTACACATTTTCATCCGTTTTTACGTTTTCGTCTGTTTTTACACGTTTTCATCGGTTTTACACGTTTTGTCCGTTTATACGTTTTCATCCGTATTTACATGTTTTCATCGTATTTACACATTTTCGTCCGTATTTACGTTTCGTCCATTTTACACGTTTTCATCCGTATTTACACGTTTTTGTCTGTTTTACATGTTTTATTCGTTTTACACGTTTTGTCGTTTTTGCGTTTCATCCGTATTTAACACGTTTTCGTCCGATTTTACATGCTTTCATCCATTTTTACACATTTTCATCCGTATTTACATCTTTTCATTTGTTTTACACATTTCATCCGATTTTATACGTCATCCATTTTACACGCTTTTCATTTGTATTTGCACGTGTATAAACGGATGAAAATGTATAAAAACCGACAAAACATGTGAAAATGACCGAAAACGTGTAAAAACATACGAAAGTATGTATGAATGGACGAAAACATGTAAATACGGATGAAAACGTGTAAAAACGAACAAAAACGTAAACACGAAGAAAACCTGTAAAACGACGGAAACATGTAAAACGGACAAAAACGTTAAAGTTGGAGGAAACGGTAAATACGGATGAAAACGTGTAAAAAGAGATGAAAACGTGTAAATACGGATGAAAACATGTATAAATGGACGAAACGTAAATATGGATGACGTAAATACGGATGAAAACATGTATAAATGGACGAAAACGTGTAAATACGGACAAAACGTAAAACCAACAACAAACGTAAAGCGGGACGAAAATGTGTAAATACGGACGAAAACGTGTAGTTACAGATTAAAACGTGTAAATACGGATGAAAACGTGTAAAAACGGATGAAACGTATAAAAACGGACGAAAACGTGTAAAAACGGACGAAGACGTGTAAATACGGACGAAAACGTGTAAAAGATAAGGACAATACAAAGACAGATAACCCATACATAACTTCCAAAAGATTGAGACATATAACAATACAAAGACAGATAACAAGTGTCCTATTATGGTGTATCAAGTTTTGATACCCAAGTATCAAGTGTCATACTAACTAATGTTTAAATAAAACTTTTGTAAATAGGCGTTCTAAAAAACTGATGTTTTATGACTCAAATAAAGGAGTGTTCTATTATGGCGTAGAATAATAAAACCACAACAAATAAGCGTACTATAAAGGTTAATGTTAAAAGACACGTTTTCAAGGGTCCTGTTAAATTTTTTTCAAATAAAACTTTTGCAATTAAGCGTTCTATAAAACTGAATAAGCATTATAAAAAGCGGATGTTTTACGACTCTAAAAAGATGTGCCATATTGTGGTGTATCATAAACAAACCATTATGAATAAGCGTTCTATAAAGGTTAACGTTATAAGACGCTATTGTCAAGGGTCCTATTCACTTTTCTTATAAAAAACGTAATAAGTGTTCCATAAAAAGATGTTTTATGACTCAAATATCAAGTGTCTTATGATGGTGTATCAATCTATGGGACCCAAGTGTCAACTGTCATATTAAGTTATGTTTTAATAATACGTTTGCGAATAAGCGTTTTAAATAATTAATGTTTTATGACTTATATATCAAGTGTCCTATTATGGTGTATTGTAATAAAACCATAATTAATATGCATCCTTTAAGGGTCCTATTAATTTTGTTATAATAAAACTTTTGCAAATAAGCGTCCTATAAAGGTTAACGTTATAATACCCACGTGTCAAAGGTCCTATTAAATTTTGCTATAATAAAACTTTTTGTGAATAAGCGTTTTAACTAACTGATGTCTTATGACTCAAAGCTCAAGTGTCCTATTATGGTTTATTATAATACAACCATAATGAATAAACGTCTTATAAAGGTAATTTATTAGGATCCATATTTTAAGTGTCATTTTAAGTTATATGATAATAGGACCCTAAATCATCGACCATCCTATTATATACCTTTTTAGGACATCGCCTAAGTAGCAAATATTTAAAAAGGACCCTAAACGCTCATATGTCCTATTAAACAGTTTTTTAGGACTCGATTATCATACCGTCCCACACAAAGGGTCCTAAAAAGCCACTTTTGTTGTAGTGTTGGATTTGTATATAAAGAGAAGTTAGATGTTTTTATCCAACGGGTAATTGTGTTTGTTTGTGGATACTTGTGTTTGTTTAAGAATGATCTTGACCATCTATTTCCATTTGAATGTATCCGAGTGAAACAATCGGAGGGCAAAGATTTCATTTGGCAATCTTTCTCAACAATATATTTACAATCTCATTGATTGCATGCTATTGCTATGTGTTTGACTGGTGGGCTAGTTTGAATGGGTGTAAATGTGCATCAGTCTTTAATGTAAAGAGTTCCTGATCTTGTTTTTTAGATGAAACAAAAGTTGTAAAATGACATATATCTAAATCTCAAACAATACTAAAACTACACATAATGGAAAACTACTAAAATAAATCATAAAATTTATTTTGTGAGATTAATCTAGTGGTTCCGGCAAACAAGTAACTCAGTCCCAATGTTTTAAAAACCGGTTTTGTTATTGACCCGGTCGAGCCACCGGGACACGGTTCAACCGGTATACTGTAATCGGTTGTTCAACTGGATTTTTCGCTTAAAACCGGCTTCCGGTCACCCAAGCGGTTTGAAATGGTATTTAACGGAAAACAAATTTTGTACTTTGCATATTTGTTAATTATTGTATATTTATATCCTACTTTGTTTAATTTCATCATGTTTTATTAAGTGAATTTTTGGTTAAATTGATTCAAATAGGAATGACACTCGCGGGTGACGGACACGGTTGGCCCTACCTAACACGTGTATTGTGTATTTTCTTTTACCCGCGAACACGCGGGTAATTGTCAACTTGCATATATATATATATATTTAGTTGCCCATGCCCCTCACGTGCAGATAACTGTGCACGTGGTTTTTTTTCTAGAACGAGAGAGATTAGTTTGATTAAAATTAATAAACTCATTAAAGAACTTAGAATTTTCGCCGCTCGACGTCCATTTGACTTTAGCTTTTTGCATAAGGTCCAATTTATTAATGTGATCAAAGTCCTTAAATTTCTTAAGAGAACATAAACGGGCTTCAATTTGCACAAAAGATTAAATTCTTGAAACAGAAAAAACCCTCTCTTGTGATAGAAGAGTCGTCCTCTTCATATCGATTTTGGAGCTCTTGGGATCAACTGTTTCTCAATTTTCATAGCACCATCTTGTGTGATTAAGTACCTAGAGAAGCTTAAGCATAATTTATTAGGGAGTGTCTTTAGACAACAATAAAATGACTTGTATTGCTAGGAAAAAGGTTTATTCTCATAAGACTTGTTGAGGTCTTGGTATCGACAGCTATGTGATCATATAGTGGTGGTATTTTTGCACGAACTAAAACTAGTTATGGAAATCCATCTTAAAATGTAGCTATTTATGGTATTCATGGTGGGTTTGTGTCACTCGGCTAACAAATCTCTTGGTTGTCTCTTTGCCAGTGGAAATCAATATTTGGCTTTGACAACCAACTTCTTCATGCAAACATCAATCTCTTCTGTTTAATTATTCTCCATGCAAGTTGGCAATGGATTGCCTCCATCAACTTTTGGAATGAAGCATAATTGGGACATATATCTCTCGATGTTCCTGAATTGTTTTTCTTAGTGTCCAAGAAAGATTGCTAGAATATTGAACGGCTTGCTTAAATGATTTGGTTAACATTCGTATGGAGAATGCCCATTAGAGATGGCATAGAGATATGGATCATATTCAGCGTCAATGGTTATTGGGTTTACATTAATATATGTGTTATGTATTAGTCTTCATATTAGCGAGAGTCTAGGGCAGTTTAATGTTAAGTTTACTATGTTATTAGCCGAATAGGATTAGGAAAGCATAAAGGGTCGTTTGGGTCGGTTTGTGTCTCAAGCCCAACCCGTTTCTTTTTAGCTTGTTATCTCAATCGACTTCTTGTCCTTGTACAAGTCGGTTTTCTTCCCCCCTCATCTCTATAAAAGGAGGTGAGGGGGAGGGGTTTTGTACGCATTCTTTTAATAACTAATCAAAGGATCGATTAGGGTACTTACCTGTGCAAAGCTTCCATTATTGTTGTTGTTTGTTGTGTGTTGTCTTTGAGATCGAAGTAATCCATGTTCTAGTAACCAGGTTGTTAGGGATCGAATCCTAACAAGTGGTATCAGAGCTTTGGTTCACAGGTTCGCTGGTTATCTAGGATCGTTTGAGAAGGGTTCTTGGGTCCTCGATTGTCCGGGTGCGCGACAAGGTGTAGGAGACTTAAGGGTTTGTTGGTTTTGGGTTTATCCAAGATCGACGATTTTTTTTCTAGGTACGTTTCAGTTTTCATCAGAATCTGACGAAGAAGAAGACACTTAGATCTTTTTTTGTGTATTCCTTTTTCTGGTTTTAGTGTTAAAGAAGAAAGGGCATGAACAAAAGCTGCCTTTTGTTTGTTTTTATGGTGGAAAAGTGATACAGTATTACAAGTAAATTATTATTATTGAATATTAATAATAAGGTAATATTATTTATTATTCAATAATGAGGATTAAATAATTTGAAGGACATTACACAAGGGACTTTGTAATTTGTGATTATGAGGTATCACAAGGTTTATCAAATTAACAAAGGGATAAAGAATGACGGGGGCCAAGTTTGACATCGAGAAATTCGATGGAACTGGTGATTTCGGGTAATGGAGAGTTAAGATGCGTGCTTTATTAATCCAACATGGATGTGAAGCAACTCTGGAGGTCTTACCCGCGGACATGGATGCTGCAGCGAAAGCTGAGCTAAACAAGAAAGCTCATAGTGCCTTGATTTTGTGTTTAGGTAACAAGGTACTGAGAGAGGTTACCGGGGAGACGACTGCAGCGGGGGTTTGGACCAAGCTCGAGACTTTGTACATGACAAAGTCCTTGGCCAACAAGTTGTACCTAAAGAAGAAGTTGTATACATTCTACATGCCGGCTGGACGTACGATTTTCGAGCATATAGATGAGTTCAACAAAATCATTCTTGATTTAGCAAATATTGAGGTTCTTTTTAAACTAATCCACTAATCGCCCAAAAAATTGTACGGTTTTTTTATACCGAAGACATGTCGTAGGGATTTTAAAGGCGGGGAAAAAAATACCGCCAAAAAATGGGTGAAATATTTAAAGTCAGATTTGACCAATGAAATGCCTACGACATGTCATCGGCATTTTGTTTGGTAAAAAATTCAACGCATTGAAGCCTCGGTCAAGCTAATTTTTTGTCGTTTAGTATTTTGTCCCGACGACATTGTGTCGTCGGGATTTTGCTCCTCGCCAGTTCCACTTTTTCTTGTAGTGTATATATGTTTTATCTCAAGTTGATGTTCTCTAAATTGTGTTTCCTAGAGACTAGGAGGAAAGGTTGCAAGAAGATTATTAAATCTGCTTAGGAAATGATTCGGTTAACATCACTTAGGCCAGGAGAATGCACGAAAAGAGATGGCATGAAGATGGATCATCTTTGGGTTTAGATTAGTATATGTTTTGACCTGGCACAGGCTTTCGTTGACGAAAGACACATAACGGATGTTTGGTCCAAAAGACTGGTTTTGTTACAGATAGCCAACAACAGGGACGCGAGTATAAACGATGATAACACTAGTTATAAACTAACTGCAAAGCTAGGTAGTGAAACACAAATGTGTCAAGGCTGTAAAGAATCTTGTCAAGAAACTCCAATAGGGTATCTATATTTTGTATGCAAACAGAAGATATAAGAATCTTCAGATTTTCAGCTAAGAATTCCGTAATCAAAGCCTATTTATGTCCTCTCTTGCATATGTTATTGTCAAAGGGTAAGCATAAGAAGAAATCAAATGACGGAAGCTCATGAAAATGCTTGCTTTTCACTAAAAGAGACTATAGATAAAGCAACCCGATTTGCTTATTATACAAACAATTATTATACAAACAATATATTACTGTACCATTATAACAAGAACACTATATAATCAATCAAAAATAAAGAAGAAAATACCAAACTAACATGGATATGCAATCTAAGAATGAGCATTAATACAGAAATGATTCCCATCACCATATATGCTTCCAGGCGCACCACTCGGTCGGTTTTCCTCAGGTAGCAAATAACAGCATCATCATCGGCCTTGTCATATGCAAAAATTATGCCAAATATACAGCTATGTTTATTGTTGTATGCGTATGGACAAGAGCTAACCTCATATATGAATGCATAAGAATATAAGTTCTGAAATCAGAAACTAATTTTTTATACAATGGTAGTATATACATCATATATAGTACTAACGGGGTGTTTGGATGCGCCCCTGACGTGATTAATTATTGCATGTTAAGCAAAAAATGATTATGATATTCTGATATAAGTTTAGAGTAATCAAATTTGGAGAAGCATGATACGAAATGAGGTAAGAAGACTAGTTATGGAAATGACGCAAAATTATCTTGTCATACTTTTGGTCAGAATATATAATCACATACACAAGCATGAACCCCTTGTATTCAAGGTGTTCTTAGAGCAAACTTAGTTCATACACAAGCAAGCCATTTTCAGCAACCATTTCAACTAAAAAAAATCAACAACATCAAATCTAACCATTACAACCAAACTTTGTCCAAAAACAGAAACTTACAATCTAAGACATATATAACCCAAAATCTACATCCATACACCAAATATATAACCAAATGCTTTCTCCCAAATTATTGTCATTCCAAATCATTCATCTTGCTTCAAAAGTACTGGTGTAACTTCCAATTTCATTCATCAAAACTCCCATGTCGACCATTTGAATGAATATACAATGCCTTTTGCTTTTTTGGTTTTCAACTATTGATGTCGTGTCCATGCATGATCGAGTGAGTGAAGAACTTTGGCAAGCTATTTACAAAGTTCTTCACTCTCTCGATCATGCAAGGATACGTCACCAATAGTTGAAAACCAAAAAAGCGAAGGCCATTGTGTATGCATTCAAATGGCCGACATGGCAGTGACAACCATTCATATGGCTAGTGGGATTGATTTCTCAACACCAAAAGCCAATGACCACTATGTGAAAGTTAATGTAGTTGGGCGAAAAATATAGTGATGAGAGGTTTTTACGTGTAGGTATGGTTCCCGATTCCACTGTCATACTCAAATGTGATCCGGTGTTTTAGTAGCTAAAGTGTTGGAGTTAGTAGCTTATAAAATTTGGAACATTATATATGTAGTCAAGCCATTTAAAATACTTATGACAGAAAGAAGTTGTGGTTCTAGAGAGGGAATTGAAGTGTGTTTTGGTGTGTTGCTTCTATCGTTGGGTTTGTATATAAGGAGAAGTTAGATGTTTTTAACCAACGGATAATTGTGTTTGTTTGTGGATACTTGTGTTTGTTTAAGAATGATCTTGACCATCTATTTCCACTTGAATGGATCCAAGTGAAACAATCGGAGGGCAAAGATTTCATTTGGCAATCTTTCTCTACTATTGCTATGTGGTCGACTGGTGGGGTAGTTTGAATGGGTGTTAATGTGCATCAGTCTTTAATATAAAGAGTTCTTCATCTTATTTTTAAGATGGAACAATACTAAAACGACACATATTGGAAAAGTACTAAAATTCACGCTACCAAGCCAAACTTCATGGACGTGAAGTCCACTCATAAAATTTATTTTGTGAGATCCATCGAGTGGTTCCGGCAAACAAGTAACCCAATCCTCTTGAAACCCAAATCGACCAAATTTATTTACTATATTTATTCTATAAGTTCTACTTTGTTCAATTTCATCATGTTTTATTAGTTTTTGTGACAATCTAGCACTAGTTTATTGACTTATAGGTTTCCCGAGTTATCATAAAATGCTACATAATTTTACGAACGTGGTTAAGTCCCTATCATTTTTGGTTAAATCGACTCAAATAGGAATAAAACTCACGGGTGACAGACATGGTTGCTCCTACCTATAACGTGCATCACATTTTTTCTTTTACCCGCGAGCGCACGGGGCAATTGTCAACTAGTATATTTATTTGCCCATCTCCGTCACATGCAAATAACAATTCATGCGTTTGATTTTGTTTCCTAGAATAAGAGAGATTGGTCGGATTACAATTAATAAACTCGTTAAAGAACTTAGAATTTTTGCCACTCGGCGTCCATTTGACTTCAGCTTTTTGCATAAGGTCCAATTTATTTATGTGATCCAAGTCCTTAATTTTCTTAAGAGAACATAAACTGGTTTCAACTTGCACAAAAGATAAAATTCTTGAAACGGAAAATTAAAAACCCTCTCTTATGATAAAAGATTCGTCCTCTTCATATCGATTTTGCAGCTCTTGGGATCTACTGTTGCTCAATTTTTAAAGCACCACCTTGTGTGATTAAGTACCTAGAGAAGCTTAAGCATAATTTATTAGGGAGTGTCTTCAGACAACAATAAAATTACTTGCATTGCTAATAAAAAGGTTTATTCTCCCTAGCCTCATTGAGACCTTGGTATTAGTAATTTACAAGCTTCAAACTCTCTATGTTAGCCAGATAGTGGTGTCGTTTTTGCACGAACTCGAACTCGTTGATAAAATCCATCTTACACTATGTTTATGGTATTCATGGCGGATTTGAGTTACTTGACAATCAAATTTCTTGGTTCTCTCCTTGCCCGTGGAAATCAATACTTGGCTTAAGCAACCAAGTTCTTCGTGCAAACATCGATCTTCTCTTTATTCTCCCAGGAAGTGAGCAATGGCACCTCCATCGACTTTTGGAGTGAAGTATGGATTGAGACGTCTTATCTCAAGTCGATGTTCTCCAGATTGTTTTTCTTAGTGACCAAGAAAGATTGCAAGATTACTGAAAGGGCCTACTTGATGGATAATTCGGTTAACATCACTTGGGCGGGTGGGCCTGAAGATAGCATGGAGAGATCAGCTTCAATAATTATTTGAGTCTAATTTTTGGGAAAAAAACTTAGAATCTAGAGCAAACAATAGTGGCAGAAAATGAGTAGTATGTCTAAAATACCCTCATTTGACTGGCACATGTGTTATTAAACAGAAGATACATAACGGATCTTTGGTCGGAGTAGAGGTTTTGACCTTTTGTTATCAAGGCCAGCCACAAGAACGACGAGCAACATTATTAAAGTTTATGGGTGAGCAATGCAATTGCGTGGAAACCACATGAGCTCAATTTATAATTAACTCTTGTTTTGCTAAATCTTGACAAGTTAAAAACTCAAAACCTATACCAATTAGGACTTCACAAGGAGCATAGCCTTTCACATCACATTCAATGTGAAATGAAAATTTAAACAAATGGTCACGAAATATTGAATGATGATAACACTAGTCATCAATCACTACCAAGGTATCACTATCGATACAAAAATGTGAAAAAAGAATGCCAAATATGCAGCTATGTTTATTGTTGTATGCGTATTTACAAGAACTAACTTCCATATATGAATGCATAAGGATATAAGTTCTGAAATCACAAACTATTCTTTATACACTGGTAGTATTTACATCATGTATAGTACTAACGGGGAGTTTGGATAAGCACGTAACGTGATTATTGCTTATTAAGCAAAAACTGATTATGGTTTTCTGATATAAGGTTAAAGTAACCAAATTTGGAGAAGCATGATAGGAAACGGGGTAAGAAGACTAGTTATGGAAATGACGCAAAATTATCAGATTCTCATTATTTACGTCAGAATAATCACATCATACACAAGCATTAACCCCAAACATAGTTCATACACAAGCCAGCCATTATCAACAACTATTCCAACGGAAAAAAACAATATCAAATTTAACCATTAATACCAAACTCTGCAAAAAAAAAAAAAAAAAAAAACCTTACTAACTAATTAGTGTTTGATATGTCGTAATCAAAGCTGTTGTTTGTTTACATTTATAAAATTTAATGATTCATTAGAAGTAATGACCCATTATACCAAAATCATTCCTTACGAGTCCCCTACTTTTTTCATTACATCTCGTAATAGAACCAAAATTACATAAAACTCCATCATTAATTAAACACATTAAATAAACTTTATATCATTAATGGGTATTTTATTCTTTTTATAATTGATTCCATTACGACTTATCATACAAACCAAACATGATTAATAACTACAATGAATCATTACATTACACTCTTCATTTCATTACATCGTTTATTTTATTCAGTTTACATTTCATTCCGTCTTACCAAACGAACCCTAAAAGTATTTTTAGAAGAAAAATGAGAACTTATATTTATTTCAGCTTTAGCTTTAAACAAACAATTCAATTATACGATGTAGTAATTAAACAGTTTATCTGTAAATTTAGCTATCAAACTAAAAGATTTTTTTCCGATTCCGACACTCATGATATAAAGTTCTTCTCGCTCCATGTTTTGAGTGTACCCTATACTACTCTTGTTTGAGCAATATCGTATTATCTTAAATGACTATATCCGCATCAATAGAGTTTTGGTTCATGTCGATTAACTGTCATTTTAATACTCCTTTTATGTGTAAATGTGTAAAACTGTTTTTTAGGTGTGAAGTTGTCGAGATGGAGATACCTTGTGAATAGCATTTTCGTTTCCGTCAAGTAAAGATAGGTAAACATTGTATATAGATAAAAGTCCTCGAACTATGACAAGTTCTTGCAAGTCAAAATATCAATAATTCCAATCAAATGTCCAGCAACCAAGAGTTGCATGTTGCGTTCAGGATGGATGAATCACTCCCGAAAATGAATGTATTGATTATCTCCCGACTGGTTGCACTATAGGTGTGATAAAATACTTCAAAGATGAGGTCTCTGAGCCATTTTCGCGATGGCCAAGTTGCGCCAGGGAAAAGAAGAGGAGAAGTGTTGAGAGTCTTTTTTTTTCTCTCTGAAAAGAAAGTGGAGGCCCAATAAATCCTATTGTTAGGTCACCATATTAGTAACACAAGCATCAATAGAAGAAATAGATAAGAGAGGACCGGTTGAACCCTTAGCCAAACACACGAATATAATGAGAGAAAGGTTTATGCATAGAGTGAATGAGAAAAGAGAACAACCAACCTTCAAATGAAGGTTTACAAGAGTATTTATAGAAGGGAAGCTGGGGCAACACTCCTAGTTCCCATCCTTTCCTTAATGGACATGGGCCTAAGCTCATGGGCCTTCTACATAAGCTTAAGGCTAATAACAAACATTAAGGCCATAATTAAGCTACCTATTACATATTAATTACTAACACTTGATTATGGTTTAGGAGTGATTCCAACAATCTCCCCCTCAAGTGTTGGTGATGAAAAACGGTGAAGGCGTTGATCATGGCCGTCTCGTGGATTTTGAAGGCCCTGTGCCAATCTGACAATGTAGGCCTCTCAAAAAGCACACTTCTAATTATATGCTATATAAATTTTAGAAAAGCAACTATCCATAAACATAAAGGAATTGTACATTACATGTCTAAATTTATCGTAATATTCCACTGGACTGCAACATAACACTTTCCTAAAAAAGTCGTAGCATAACAAAATCAGTTTAAAAAGTAGTTGGACTAATATCAAGAATTTTTCTAAACTTGGGTTGAAAGTGTAAATTTGTACTCCATTATTTAAGAATGAAACTGCAAACTATGAAGAAAGTGTAAAATATTCGAACCTTAGGGTGTAAAAGTAAATATTGAACATATTAAGCATCTTCCTCCTCCCGTATGTCATGTCTGCAACTCTGTTCATTGTTATTTTATGAATCGATTGAAAACAATACTTCTTCCACTAATATAACCCAAAAACCTTAAGTTCTGGACTATATATCCACTCATATTATGTTAAACCTAGAATAAAATCAGCCCTGCATCTACAACATCTGGGGCCCCAAAAATTTGAAGGCCCTGTGCGGTTGATCACTCTGCACACCTGATGAGTGTCTAAATACTCATCATTTTTATACTGTTAGAATGCCAAAAACATCTGAAAACACTCAGAATTGCATCAAAATGATAAAAATATCACAAACAAGTGTTTTATATGTTTTAAATGCAAAAACATCAAAATCTGATGAAAAACGTATCAAGTTTGCATAATTGGCAGTTTTAGTCCCCCATGTTACAAAAGTTGTCAAAAACAGTCCCTGGTAATTTAAAAACTTGTAAAATGTCATTTAAGGTCCATGGGATTCAAAAGTTGTCAAAATAAACCCTTAAAAGTTTAAAATTTACAAAATGACAACTTTAGTCCCTGAACTTTGAAAAATGTCAAATATAGTCCTTGGTTAATTTAAAAAGTGAAATTTATCAAAAATAAACCTTGTACTATTAATAAATGACAAGAATGGTCCTTATGATAAACTTCTGGAAAATTACAAGTTTGGTCCTTAGAATTTCAAAGTTGACAATTTTAGTCCTTGGACTTATTAAAAATAGAATTTTATGAAACATTTGTCCTTGTACTAACCATATTTGGCAGGTTTAGTCCTTATTACAACTTTGGAAAAGTTGCTAGTTCAGTCCCTAAAAAAATCCAAATTACATAAATGGTCCTTGTGCTAACTTTAATACCAAACGGACCCTTTTATGACTAAAAACCCAACACAAAACACAAGCCCAATACCCAGCCAAGCCCAAACCCAATTTTTAAAATCTAAAAACCGCCAGTACTGTAGCGCTACCTCTCCAACGCCTGCAACTCAATACCACCATGGTTTTTGACCACCACCTCATCACCCTTATCTCCCCAGCTGTTAAATAACCTCTCACCAACTCCTTTCCACCTCCACATCCACCCATAAATCATTAAATGCAATCTACCTGCTCAAAAGACTTTTTCGCGCCAAAATTTCCAAGTGGACGGATTTGATTAATTAAAAGGATCCAATGGTTAGATTGTGGTGGGATATGTTCAGAGATGTCGACAAGGCTTAAAGGGATCAATAAATACAAGTTTGGTGGAAGGTAGCAACCTAAGTAGTGTAAATTAGTTTAGAATAAGTCGTTTTAGTTAATTGTTCAATTCCAGTATATTTCAAAGCTTTCAAGCTTTTTGTTAAGTTATATTATTGTAATAAAACTTATTTTCGTGTTAATTTCAGTTAAAGTCTACAAATTCAGTTTATGCTTATTTCCTAGTTCATATTTTCAAAATTCTCAATGGTTGTTATTTGTTGTTATTATTGCTTTTTAAAGCTCTTATAAGCTCTTGAAAAAGCTTATAAGCTGTGAGAAACATTAAAAATCCAGTTTAGATTCACAATTCAAAAATTCACAAAAATCACCAAGAAATTAGTAAAAAATAAAAATCCTAGAGAGAATTGATCAAGACAATGTTGCAGTGTTAAAATTGGATTGCTATATGGTTTAGAGCTTCTTGGGAAGCATTAGGATTGATCCTCAGTCCTTGGTTCCATGTTTGTGCATGAACTCATATTTTGTAAGCCTTTTCTTGAAATTTGCATTTTCTATTTTTAGTAATCAAACCTTGTTAATTCTAGTCTAATCATGTCTAAGTATGGTTAATATCAGTTAATCAATAGGTCATTTGGGTTAAAAACTTGTTTTTATGCTTAACTCTTCACAACAGCTTCTTTAAGGGATGTTTGGATTTGCATGTATAACTGTGTTAAAGGTTGTTATAGTTGTTGTTCTAATTTGATTCAAGTCTCAGTAGGTTATATTAACTCAAACAAGCAATAAAATTCAGCCCTTGTTCTAGTAAAAGTCAAAATACCAAATTCCATTCCTTGACAGTTAACTGTCAAGGATTTGCAAGGTGAAATTCTTCATGTTGTTGCATACCTTGGTGCTTAAGCTTAAAATCAACTTATCATAGTTTATTATAACATATTAGGTCCATAGAATCAGTTCCAAGTTCACTGAAGTCAAACTTTAGTGTTCTTGATAAAAGTCAAATTTCTCAAGTAGCCATTTTTGAATAAAATGTATAATTTTGTTTAGGATTCAATATTAGGATTTAGCTTAAATGCTTTTGGGAGAGTAAACTTTAGTTGCTCTAGAAAATTAGAAAAATAATAGCTTACTCTTATTCAGCTTATTAACTGCTTATCTATTAGCTTCTTTTAACCCCCTTAACTGAAAAACTCCCCTGTTCACAGTGTCTATAGTCCATTTAATAAGCTCACAGAGAGCTTATTAGTGGCCTCTAGCTTATGTACCTTGGTTCTTTAGATAGTCAACCTAGCCAACTTGATGTCCCAAGCTTAACTTTTCATTTTATAGCTTATTCAAGTGCTTAAATTTTAGCTATAAGTAGTTAGAAAACCATAGTGTCCTGTGTACTAGCTTAACTGTGTGCTTATTTAAAGCTTATTCAGTGCTTATTTTTAAGTGTTTGTGCTCTTTCAGTTTTCATACTAGCTTATTATCAGTCTTTTTGCTTATTCTCAATTTCCTTTTGCTTATTTTCTAGCCTATTAGCTATCTTGGCTTATCATGTGCTTATTATTGTTTTTTGTTAACTGTTGAAAACATAAGCTCATAACTGAGCTTATTAGTCGTTTTTGTAAAAAGCTCCAGTTATAAAAGTTGCTTATTTTCATGTTCTTAATTAGTTGCAAAAAGAAAATTTCAAAAAGAAAAATGTTTTACAAAAAGGGAGAGGCAGGGGTCGAACCTGAGACCTCTCCCTTATAAGGGTGATAGTGGTGTACCTGTAAGCCAATGCGCCCTTGGGACTTTCTCGTTTTTATTTTGCAATGATAAATATATAAGGTAGTTTGTCGAGTTATAACTTATTAGCTTATTTGATTTTTAGTAGCTTATTTATAGAAGCTGTTACACCATTTTTATTTTTCTTAGCTTGGTAATAGTATAAAGTATTTTTACAAAAAGTTTCAGATTTTTCTAATTAGTTTTAGTATTTTTAAACATTTAATTAGTGTTTTATAGTAATTAATTCATAATAAAAAAATATAAAAGTCTAAAAAATATAAATCTTTTTTCTAAAATTTTCTTTTGTCATATAGTAAGTAAGAAAATTAGTTTTACATTCGTAGGCCTTTTATTTCATAAATTTTACGTTTTTGCTTGCGCTCTAGCGTAATTTTTAAACGTAACGCTCGTTTTTATTTTAAACCACGTTTCTAGATAATTTAGGATTAAGTTTTAGTTAATATAGTTTATTTAAGATATTTTGTTTTATAAAATCATTAAAACATCATTGTAAAAATAGTGATAGCGTTTATTTAATATATTTTAACTTTTATTTCTTTTAATTTGCATTTAAGTCGCTGTAATTTACAAATCTTTTATTTAGGTAATTTTCCATCAATATCCTTTCTGATCACTATCCTTAGTGATCATTCTATCATCTGAAGTTGTTTTAACACCAATTCATCCTCCGTGGGACATAACGACCTGGGGAAACACTATATTCCTCTGATTTAAATTGCATTCGTGCGTGAGCAGTTTTAAGCTGATTACGGTCTGCCATTCACAAGTGGCAGGTTTGAGTGATTTAGCTTGACTGTTTGGCACGCATCAAATTTTGGCGCCGCTGCCGGGGAGGCTGTAAGCGTGTTTTAAGCATTTCCAGACACGTACTTGCACATATACCACCTTTTTGTAAACAATTTTTCAAAATCAAAAAGTTCATTAACACTTTTCCTAAAGTGTTAACAACTCCAAAAATATTTTCATTCTTTGTTTTTATAACATGTTTTTCAAAAATACCAAAAATATTCCTCTTTACCCTCTTACCCTTTTGATTCTTCATTTCTTACCCTCTAGAACCATTTGATTCTTTCTATGTCTTATCCTCACCCTCTTGGTTGTCAATGGTGTGGTGGTCCTTATAATGGTGGCAATTGCCCCAGTTGTAGTATGGTGGAATCAGGAAACGGGTCTGTCTATAACCAAGATCCCTATTCTTACCATAACACAACTGATTTATTCCATCAGCTACCACACTGTGAGACTCAGCAGTTTTACTGTTGTGAGTACTGTGGTGGTTCACACTCCAGTTCTGATTGTCAATCGGGAAACACGCTTGTCTATGAGCAGGTTACTGATAACAATTATAACTACAACACATATGACTCACAGCCACATCAGTTTTACTGTTGTGAGTATTGTGGAGGTCCTCACTCTAGCTCGGATTGTCAAACAGGGAATCCAATTCCTTGTAACAATTACTACTATTCGTATCAAGACCAACCTCCACAATACCAAATGATTCAAGCAACTCCTCATGAAACTACGACAGACCTTCTACTGAAGAGTCTTGAGTTATTAAAAGAACTTAAGGAGGAGTCGGCTTTGTCACATGAGAAATCCATGGAAGAATTGTTAGCTGAGGAACGGACTGCTAAATTAGATTCCCAGATTGCCATTGAAAACACTGTTAGGGAATCAATTAAACTACAAAAAGCATTCAAATCTAGCTCTCAATTCCATTTCATTCCTGATGACGATGATGATGAAAATACCCTTGATATTCTACAATTTTATTCATCAAGTTCATCAGTTGAGATTCCATCCGTGGAAATGCGGGAGAAAGAATATGACTGAACCACTAGCAGTAGAAATAATGGAACTTGTAGAATCCATAACTGCTAGTCCTTCTCAACTCCCTCATCTGCTTGTTATCACACCCGAGGTTCACACTCACTCTCTGAACATGGGGATGAGCTTCTTGACACTGTTCCTGAAAAGGAATCGGACGAATTCATAAAGTCTAGTGTTGAGGACTTTGTCCCAATCCCGAGAGAGTCACATGGAACTTCTGATCATATGTGTGATTCTATTTCCCCTCTTGAGTGTTCAAAAGATCATTTTGAAACTTTCTCCGATGTTAGCGACGATTGTACTTCTCATGGAAACATCGAGTATGTTGAAGCATCACTTCCAAAGTCTGAGGCTGATCATCTTCTTGAGGAGTTCACCGATGAACTCACTCACATCAATCCACTTTCATCGGAAAGTAATGATAGTCTTTCTGATTTCAAAGCCGATCTGGGAGAGACTGAAAGTCTCATTGATAATGATCGTTCACTCACTTCTTATCCCAACAGTCCAATAGAGAATATTAATCACTTTGTTCCTGAAACATTCAAAACTACTTTCACCAATCCTCTATTTGAATTCGACTCTGAATTCACTTTAATTTCTGAGAATCCACTCTTTGATGCTCAGATTGAGGATAGTGATGAGTCTACAATGGAACAAGAATTCACAGATTTACATCTTGTGATTGATTCTCTTCACGAGGAGTTCGCCGATGAACTTACTCATATCATATCTCCGCCGGAGTATGATAATTTCTACTTTGATCTAGACACACCCATAATATGTCTTGATCAAGCGAGCTTAACTGAGGAGATTCATGAAACTATGAATTCTCCTATTGAGGAAGAAGAGTTAGTCATGATTTTTATCATGATTTTCTTTCTTTTCTTCATATATTCTGTCACTTCTCCTGTTCTTCACTCCTTCGGGAATGAAGACATTATCTTTGATCCCGGCATTTTCATTTATCATTTTTGAGCCGGTTCTATGTATATCTCATCGGTGTGGAACTTTTTCATGCTTCAATGTTTATACAAACATTTTGAATGAAAGTCCGATGGAGATTGTCTCTTCCACTTTGCTTCCCCATGAACCAATTAATTCGGGGTCGAGTCAAGCTAGCGACTCGGGAATCAAAAACAGTAGCACACACCATATGGGTTTTCACCCATATTTCTGACTTCTTACCCCTTTCTACCACCTTAGTGTGGGGGAGATACCCCACATGTTGTATATATATTTGAAAAAAAAAAAAAAAAAATTGTAAATATTAAAAAAGAGAATAATTGTTGTGTTTCCACACTTTGAATATTGAGGACAATATTCATTTCTAAGTGTGGGGGGGAAATTCTGGCGAATTTGATCATAAATGTACCCTTTTAGTCCCTTTTTCCCCCAAAATGGCCAAATTTTAAATTTTTTTTAGTGGAAGTACCATGTACTAGACACAACAAATGGTAATCAGTCCACCATGTCTAACCCACATAAGGATTGGCTAATCCAGGAGCAAACGGCTCTTGGTAAAGATATCTCAAATCCGTTTATGGCTTGCAATTTGCCCAAAATTGTATGGTGTTCAGCTCACCATATCTTTAATTAGTGAAAAGTTGGCTAGCCTGCAAGTTTATGGCTTGTGGTAAAGGCAGTTGAAAATCCATAATTAGTAATCGGCTCACCAAAGATAATATTGATAATTTATCTAAGAGTTGGCTAGTCCAGAAGCAAACGGCTTCTGGTAAAGACAAATCAAATCCGTTGAAAGCTTATGATTTGCTCAAAATCATTTGGTTATCGGTGTACCAAGGTTCTTACTTGAACTGAAACATTTGGCTACTCCAGAAGTAATGGCTTTTGGTAAAGAGATAAAATCCATTAACTTTTCTCAAATCATTGCTAGGGACTAGCAATATCTTAGTGTGGGGGATTGATGAGTGTCTAAATACTCATCATTTTTATACTGTTAGAATGCCAAAAACATCTGAAAACACTCAGAATTGCATCAAAATGATAAAAATATCACAAACAAGTGTTTTATATGTTTTAAACGCAAAAACATCAAAATCTGATGAAAAACGTATCAAGTTTGCATAATTGGCAGTTTTAGTCCCCCATGTTACAAAAGTTGTCAAAAACAGTCCCTGGTAATTTAAAAACTTGTAAAATGTCATTTAAGGTCCATGGGATTCAAAAGTTGTCAAAATAAACCCTTAAAAGTTTAAAATTTACAAAATGACAACTTTAGTCCCTGAACTTTGAAAAATGTCAAATATAGTCCTTGGTTAATTTAAAAAGTGAAATTTATCAAAAATAAACCTTGTACTATTAATAAATGACAAGAATGGTCCTTATGATAAACTTCTGGAAAATTACAAGTTTGGTCCTTAGAATTTCAAAGTTGACAATTTTAGTCCTTGGACTTATTAAAAATAGAATTTTATGAAACATTTGTCCTTGTACTAACCATATTTGGCAGGTTTAGTCCTTATTACAACTTTGGAAAAGTTGCTAGTTCAGTCCCTAAAAAAATCCAAATTACATAAATGGTCCTTGTGCTAACTTTAATACCAAACGGACCCTTTTATGACTAAAAACCCAACACAAAACACAAGCCCAATACCCAGCCAAGCCCAAACCCAATTTTTAAAATCTAAAAACCGCCAGTACTGTAGCGCTACCTCTCCAACGCCTGCAACTCAATACCACCATGGTTTTTGACCACCACCTCATCACCCTTATCTCCCCAGCTGTTAAATAACCTCTCACCAACTCCTTTCCACCTCCACATCCACCCATAAATCATTAAATGCAATCTACCTGCTCAAAAGACTTTTTCGCGCCAAAATTTCCAAGTGGACGGATTTGATTAATTAAAAGGATCCAATGGTTAGATTGTGGTGGGATATGTTCAGAGATGTCGACAAGGCTTAAAGGGATCAATAAATACAAGTTTGGTGGAAGGTAGCAACCTAAGTAGTGTAAATTAGTTTAGAATAAGTCGTTTTAGTTAATTGTTCAATTCCAGTATATTTCAAAGCTTTCAAGCTTTTTGTTAAGTTATATTATTGTAATAAAAACTTATTTTCAGTGTTAATTTCAGTTAAAGTCTACAAATTCAGTTTATGCTTATTTCCTAGTTCATATTTTCAAAATTCTCAATGGTTGTTATTTGTTGTTATTATTGCTTTTTAAAGCTCTTATAAGCTCTTGAAAAAGCTTATAAGCTGTGAGAAACATTAAAAATCCAGTTTAGATTCACAATTCAAAAATTCACAAAAATCACCAAGAAATTAGTAAAAAATAAAAATCCTAGAGAGAATTGATCAAGACAATGTTGCAGTGTTAAAATTGGATTGCTATATGGTTTAGAGCTTCTTGGGAAGCATTAGGATTGATCCTCAGTCCTTGGTTCCATGTTTGTGCATGAACTCATATTTTGTAAGCCTTTTCTTGAAATTTGCATTTTCTATTTTTAGTAATCAAACCTTGTTAATTCTAGTCTAATCATGTCTAAGTATGGTTAATATCAGTTAATCAATAGGTCATTTGGGTTAAAAACTTGTTTTTATGCTTAACTCTTCACAAACTTCTTTAAGGGATGTTTGGATTTGCATGTATAACTGTGTTAAAGGTTGTTATAGTTGTTGTTCTAATTTGATTCAAGTCTCAGTAGGTTATATTAACTCAAACAAGCAATAAAATTCAGCCCTTGTTCTAGTAAAAGTCAAAATACCAAATTCCATTCCTTGACAGTTAACTGTCAAGGATTTGCAAGGTGAAATTCTTCATGTTGTTGCATACCTTGGTGCTTAAGCTTAAAATCAACTTATCATAGTTTATTATAACATATTAGGTCCATAGAATCAGTTCCAAGTTCACTGAAGTCAAACTTTAGTGTTCTTGATAAAAGTCAAATTTCTCAAGTAGCCATTTTTGAATAAAATGTATAATTTTGTTTAGGATTAGATATTAGGATTTAGCTTAAATGCTTTTGGGAGAGTAAACTTTAGTTGCTCTAGAAAATTAGAAAAATAATAGCTTACTCTTATTCAGCTTATTAACTGCTTATCTATTAGCTTCTTTTAACCCCCTTAACTGAAAAACTCCCCTGTTCACAGTGTCTATAGTCCATTTAATAAGCTCACAGAGAGCTTATTAGTGGCCTCTAGCTTATGTACCTTGGTTCTTTAGATAGTCAACCTAGCCAACTTGATGTCCCAAGCTTAACTTTTCATTTTATAGCTTATTCAAGTGCTTAAATTTTAGCTATAAGTAGTTAGAAAACCATAGTGTCCTGTGTACTAGCTTAACTGTGTGCTTATTTAAAGCTTATTCAGTGCTTATTTTTAAGTGTTTGTGCTCTTTCAGTTTTCATACTAGCTTATTATCGGTCTTTTGCTTATTCTCAATTTCCTTTTGCTTATTTTCTAGCCTATTAGCTATCTTGGCTTATCATGTGCTTATTATTGTTTTTTGTTAACTGTTGAAAACATAAGCTCATAACTGAGCTTATTAGTCATTTTTGTAAAAAGCTCCAGTTATAAAAGTTGCTTATTTTCATGTTCTTAATTAGTTGCAAAAAGAAAATTTCAAAAAGAAAAATGTTTTACAAAAAGGGAGAGGCAGGGGTCGAACCTGAGACCTCTCCCTTATAAGGGTGATAGTGGTGTACCTGTAAGCCAATGCGCCCTTGGGACTTTCTCGTTTTTATTTTGCAATGATAAATATATAAGGTAGTTTGTCGAGTTATAACTTATTAGCTTATTTGATTTTTAGTAGCTTATTTATAGAAGCTGTTACACCATTTTTATTTTTCTTAGCTTGGTAATAGTATAAAGTATTTTTACAAAAAGTTTCAGATTTTTCTAATTAGTTTTAGTATTTTTAAACATTTAATTAGTGTTTTATAGTAATTAATTCATAATAAAAAATATAAAAGTCTAAAAAATATAAATCTTTTTTCTAAAATTTTCTTTTGTCATATAGTAAGTAAGAAAATTAGTTTTACATTCGTAGGCCTTTTATTTCATAAATTTTACGTTTTTGCTTGCGCTCCAGCGTAATTTTTAAACGTAACGCTCGTTTTTATTTTAAACCACGTTTCTAGATAATTTAGGATTAAGTTTTAGTTAATATAGTTTATTTAAGATATTTTGTTTTATAAAATCATTAAAACATCATTGTAAAAATAGTGATAGCGTTTATTTAATATATTTTAACTTTTTAATTTCTTTTAATTTGCATTTAAGTCGCTGTAATTTGTTAATCTTTTCTTTAGGTAATTTTCCATCAATATCCTTTCTGGTCACTATCCTTAGTGATCATTCTATCATCTGAAGTTGTTTTAACACCAATTCATCCTCCGTGGGACATAACGACCTGGGGAAACACTATATTCCTCTGATTTAAATTGCATTCGTGCGTGAGCAGTTTTAAGCTGATTACGGTCTGCCATTCACAAGTGGCAGGTTTGAGTGATTTAGCTTGACTGTTTGGCACGCATCAAGACCCTTAAATCCGGCCATGGCGTTGATGTAATAGTAGCTTTGACGTCTTCTGACATTCTTCTTTCTTGTGAGAAGAATTGCCTTGATTCGAACCATCTCCCCAGTGTAGCGAGATAGTTTTCTTTGAACAGTTATGCTTTGACGTCATCTTTAACTTTGTTCTTTGTGATGAAAGTGATAGTATGTTGTTATCTGCATCAAGTCTGCCTCAGGTCTGCTTCGCTGCTTCAGTGTCTCCACGTCTTTCTCCAACATGCTCACACACTCTTTAACGTTGGATTACGGTACTGATGAAGTTCTTTAAGTCTTTAACTTTGTAGATTCTTTGATTTGACGAAGAATCATTCTGACTTTTGTATTGCTTTAAGATAGAACTTCTTTGATGATGTTGTTGGTGTGAACAAGTGGAGAATCTGCACGATCATTCCGTCCAGAGCTTCCATAAGAAGTAAACATTAAAACGGTTAGTAATAAGCGGATTCCGGCACTTACAAGTTTGAACTTCGAGAGTGTTGACAGTATAGTGTGAAAACACAACTCTAATTCTTACAAAGGCCGTTCCTGAATTGGAGTCCCACAAGTGAGATAACACGATGTACCGAAGTACACCTACGATTCAGATGAGTCGCTGAGGTACACCGAAGCATCACCTCACGACTGTAGACCACTAAGCGCAATCTACGGGGAGTTGCCGAAGCGACCTGCTGTCAGGGCTGTTTGATGTTGACCCTGGTAGGAGTTTCCATTCAATCACCGAGGATCACAAATGTGAACCTCTCATAAATGTTGTCGACAGATTGCTAAGATCTGTGAAGGACTCGATAATGTACCACTGAAATTCTTATTGTTGAATGTCAAGTGATGAAATGTCAAGTGTACCTAAGAGATCTTTTGATGAATCTCGTGGCTCTAGACTCAATAGTGCATTTTGGTTTTCCTGAGCGGAGACTAGGGAGAGGGTCTCCTTCTTCAATACCAACAATCTCTAAGAGAAAGCCGATAGTTTACGTAGGGTTCCCTGTGAGAATGAAACAAGCTTCTGTTGAGAGAAACTTGAGTGGTTAAGAAGGTTTAGAGCATGCGTCACTGGGTCCATGACGACTTTTAATCTTCAATACCGGTGTCATCTAGTGACATCTAGTAGCATATGAATTGAACCCGGTGTCTGCCCTAAGTTGAATAATTTGGAGGGCTATTTCTTTTCACCCTTTTCTTTGCATTTCTTTTTAATTCTTCAACTCCTTCTTTCTCGGATTCTCATTTTCTCCTTTTTATAATCATACCTAAGGACTTCTAAATACTAACTATTTGTGGTGTCCTTGGGTAGATCTCTCCGGCTCTGGCGGATCATAGGACGGTTATTCCTAACCTTAGTCACCTTATAACTCCATGACTAACCTATGTTGCCATAAAACCATTTTGAAGAGAATCTCTCAAAGGGTTTGTAAATGAAAAACATGTTTGAACCACTATGAGAGTTTTATCTTTTAGCAGAAATACTCCCCCTCCACATGTGCTTTAGAGTTTTGAAGGAAATCTGCACAGTGAGGAAAGAGCGCGCACTTTTGAATTGATCAACTCAAGATAGACATTCCCCCGCGAGACACGGTTACGTGGCATAGTTAAAGAGTTGCATTGTCAGCTTTTAGGTGACAACTAGCTCTAATAACTACCTTGAAGGTGTAGACAATCCTCGAAAGGTTGTCAAACCCGTCAGAGTTCATGTCTACCAAGAGTTTCTCGAATGGTACATTCTACTCAGACAAGTCCTTTGCGAGACACGTTTACATCACTAGCGAACTAGCTTGAAATTATTACCCGTCCCGGACAAGTCTTTTCGAGTTACTAGCAGTTAAGATCTCGTCAATTCATGGGTTAAAGTCTTTTCACACGAGAGTTCATATAGCAAAACACAACATATTTCTTATCACGTATTTTCTTCCCCTAAAAAATGGCATATAAAATGTTATTTTTGAAAAGTTGAGAATAAATATGACCATTTCGAGTGTTGCGGGAAGAATGACCACTGTGAACAATTTGTGAACAAAGTTTTAAGTCAAGTACTCCCCCTCAACAAGTGATATAAACGGTTGAGGTTTTGAAAATCATAAGGGAAAGTACTTGTTCTTTTGAGCAAAACCTTGAAAAGTGAAAGGTTTGATAGGTTTTACTCAAAAGTAAGAAGCTTTCGCTCCTTTTATAAGGATTATGGCACTGAAGCGTACCACAGGGTCCTTTATTTACAAGAACGGGTTGTACACTGTAATATGTGCACAAGCCATTGACATAATAAATCATACATCCAAATTTATAATGAAAGAAGCAGTTCAAGGAGTACCAGGTAGTCCAGAGATGTCGCCAGGAGTGTGAATCGGGCGTTGAAAGCCGATGATGTTTCTCCTGGTCGACCACCAACATAGCTTTCCAATCTTCTGAACTGATCCCTTCTATACAATCGTTCATCAATCATTGTGATGATCCTCTTCACATCCCTTCGATCCTGAGAATTCCATCGCTTAGGAGACCTGATCTTTTGGTGTATATCCTTCAACCGGTAAGCCAATCCGTCCCTAACCATCTTCAAAGTGTGATCTCCAAATTTGTGAAGATCTCTGCACGCCATCAAGCAATTTCTTTGAAGTTCACCTGCGTAAACGACGCCGAATGGTTAGCTGATGAGTGTAAGTTGTGAGAGCTGGTTGATGTCGGGAAGATCAAGCTGCGGTGGAGTGAAGTTGACACGGTTCTGATAAGATTCAACTGCCAGCTGGAGATCTTCTACACGTTCCTTGATGACTATGCGTCTGATGAAGATGAGCACTGACTTGATGAATTCACGTTGTACTTCAGTGGAGAATTGTCTCATACGACCCTGTACTTTGGCAAGGTACATGTCTTCGATGTCGTTGATAGACAAATTCTCAAAGTCAGCTTCAGAGAATGCATAATCCCTTTCGTCTTGTCTTTTGACCACAATATTCTTGAGATAAGTGTAGTCCCATTTGGACGAAAGATCAACGTGTTTGATGGCAACGATGTTTTTAGGACTGAACACTACATGTTGAGACTTTTGGACCTGGCAGCTTCTGTAGTAGATTCTTCGGCGTTCCGGCCAATGATGAATCCCGTACATTGCATCTCGGTCGTATGCTTCCACTTTGTTGGAGAACAAGTTATTAGCTCTTTCCTCGATAGCTATGCAGTTTGAGTATTCGGCTGCTGGGAATGGAAGTGTCAGAGATGTAGCGTATTTCCTTGAACCATCGCCACCGTGAAGAAGAAATTCCAAGTCTTTGTTGAAGAAATATCTGAATAGGATCCGAGGCTGATCTGGTTGGCCGATCGTTGGTAGTGTTTTAGACCAGTCGGTGTAATATGGAGGGTTGTCCCGCTTCGTAAAGTCGATGTTTGCTTCGGGGTTGAGCCAATCCATGTTATTAGACATAGCTCGAGCAATGTTATCAAGGTGATATTCGACCTCGATGGCACTTTCTGAGCTATCTTTTAACAGTTGAAATGCTTCATTCTTGATTCGCTTCAACTCGGATTTTGTCATCTTCTTTACTTTGAACTTTTCTTGTAGAATTTTAGCATGCTCCAAAGTAGTACCGTCTACCAGATCTTGACCTTCTTCAGGGTAGGGAGTGGAATTGACAAGTGTAGAAAACCATTCAAATTCCTCCGTGTTATCTTCATCTAGCCAGGATAGGACGTCAGCCTTGGGCACCTTCTTCTTCTTTTTCTTAGGCCTAGATGAGGATTCTGGTTTCTGTACTTTGTCGGGTGAGGCGGGTTATTGTTGGGGCTCATGGTATTCTTCATCGTCACCACCCGTATACTCAAAGTGATCACCGGTTTTCTGAGTCTGGGGTGGTGTCTCGGAATCCTGAGGTTTATCAGTAGAAGAGCGGGGAGGAGATCTTTGTTGAGCTGGAGTCTTTTATGGTGGAGGTGGCATTGAGTACTGAATCGAAGATGATTCACCAAACTTCTTTGTGCGTTTAGGCTCCTTATCCTTATCTTGATCTTTGTCTTCATCATCTCTTGAACGCTTAGGCCTTATAGCCTCTTCTCTGAATGATGACTTGAGTTGGTATTCCAGCAATGCTTCAAACAGTTTAGTTTCATGTGAGGCAACCGTTGCAGAGCGTGATGACATTTGCGCTACCATCCGGTTTACTAATTCATCATCTGAGAAGATTGTAGTTTCAACTGGATTGATGCTCAAATTCATCGGAGTTGATTTCATGGCTTGCTTGGCTAAATGTAAGAGATTCGGATAAAGTTGTCTGGTATACATCTCCTTTGTCAGTTTCGGAATGACCTCCATTAAGAACTTGTGAGTGTATCCTTTTATCAACTCGTCCATGCTCCCTTGAAGATCATCCTTCATAAGCTTCTGTACATACTCCCTTTCAACTTTCATCTTGTCCGTCTCATCGTGAAGATAAGTTATCTGATCAGCAATGAAATTCAGCTTTCTATAGAGCATGTCTTTCTTTCTGACTCTTTTGACAGCTTTGGTGATTCGGTTCTTAGTTTGAGACATCCAAGATGGAGTTGGCTTCTTCACTGATCTGGATGATGATTTGGTTGATTTCTTTGATGGTGGTGGTGAAGAATGAGAAGACGAATCTGATGATGAAGAGACATGAGGAGACTCTGGATCCTTTGGAGGTTTAGAGGTTTTCTCCTCTGAGTGAGCCGGACTGTCTAGCAGAAACTTATCATAATCAGTGTCATCTCCAGACTTATCTTTCTCTTCAGTCTTTTCTGTCTCAGTCTTTTCTTTTTCACCCTCATCTTTCTCGGACTTTTCTTTAACAGGTACCTCAAATTCATGCTCAATAGTTTCCTCCACGGGCTTTTGTTGTTGCTCCAAAGTGGTGGCACCAGATCCCTTATCGGGTTGATTAACCGCATCAGGATCTGGTGAAGGTTGAGCTGCACCACTTGACCCTCCGGGGCCACCCATTTGATCTTTTGCAAATTCTTTTGCCACGTGTTGGAGTCTAAGGAATTTGAACGTCTTCCTGTATGAAGTATCCAGTTGCTCTTCTTCTTCATCTGAGCTTTCTTCATAAGGCACAAGTACAGGAGTCTTCCCCTTTCCTTTGTCAGCTGGTGGACTTGGAGGTTTAGCTACCGTTGTAGTTTCATCTTTAGCAGTTTCAGAGTAGAAAGTCTCTTCATCTGATTCTGTACCTTCCGAGTCCTCGTCCATTAGCTTTTTCTGCGGTTCAGGCTTGGATACGGGAATAGGAACAGCTTCCTTGGCGGGAACTGTCCCCTTTCGTGGAGGATTCCTCCTAGGGAACATCCTCTGACTCTCAGTGCTTGCAGCACTTCCAGCACTTCCTCTTCTGGTTCTCCTAGTAGGTGTTCCAGAAGACTTTTCATCGAGATGACCAACTTTGCCATCTCGTACCGCTACTTGATACCTTTTGTATGTTTCAAGCTTTTTGATTTCATTTGTCAGAAGGTGATCAGCAGCACGGCACCCTTTTTCTTTGTTGACGATTCCTTGATTCTGACTGATAGGGTAGGCTCAGTCAACATATCGTGATTATCTGGGTCATTGAGCCTCTGTGGAATATCGGGATGAAGTCCAAGTGCTCTCTAGATCAACAGTTTTGTGTATCTGACATAGGGAATCTTTGAGCCAAGCTTTTTGTGAAATGTCATTATGTCATCCCATATCAGAACTTCAATTTCGATGTCCTTCTTGTTGATTAATGACCAGAAAATTTGCAGTTCCATGAGCTTGGGATGCTCATATCCACTGTCACGACCAGAGACTGATTTAGTGATGATGATGTAGAGGGTTCTCCACGGTTGAGGAATGTTCTTAAGCTCCACATGAGAGTGCTTAGTAGCAATTCCTGAAGCTTCATCATAGCCAATATCAATCAGGAATTGAAGAACTGTCTCCTCAGTAGGTGTGGCAAAGAATTCGGTTGGCTCGATTTCAGGAATGAGAAGAACAGCTCGTAAGTCTGCTTGTGTGATGGTGACTTGTTTGTGATTGAGCGTCACTGTCACAGCACTTTGACCCTTGATCCTTTGCATTGAATTCCAGAATTGTTGAATGTAGATCTCCGGTATTGTAGCAGAGTGAGAGAGCATGTTCTGGTAGGGATGATTCTTTAGAACGTCCACAACAATCAAACAAGAAGATTCTGAGCATGTGAGGGTATCAAAATCAACTCTGAGATTGTTCTTTACAATCTTTCTTGGATAGCCATTAGGGAAGATATCGGCAATTGTGAGAACCTCCGGTGCATCCACATTCATTTGAGCAGCCATGTCGTGATCTGAAATAACATTAGCCAAAAGAACTAACATATCGAAAGACATAATGTTAGTCAACAGAAGGTTTTAATGTCTAATTATTGAATATACAGTGTTAATGATTGTTTGTCCAATAGTCCAATGACGTCGTGAAACGTTTCGTGATTTAGTTAACTTTAAGTTTTAAAGTTTATGTTATCACTTATAGTTCACAACATATCAAACGTTTAAGTTTATTAGTGACATTATTGGATTCGTGACGTTATGATTCATTTATTTACAAGTTTGCACGCGTAATAATTCAAAACGAAGGTTTGATCAAGGCTTATGCGTAGGAATAGTAGCTTATGCGTAAACAGGGGTTATATGCGTAGGCACAAGCATACGCGTAGGAATCTGTCTTACGCGTAAGAAATGTTACGCGTAGGAACAGAGTAACCTTATGCGTAGAGCTTACGCGTAGGCGTATAATAAAACTTTACGCGTAAGGCTTACTCGTAAGAGTAGACCTTATGCGTAGAGTCACTGTTTACGCATATCCTTCACAGGATACGCGTAGTCCCATTGTAGAACCTTACACGTAAGATTTCTCTTACGCTTAACTTTCTACGCGTAAGGTGATCCTTATGCGTAGAGTACCAAAGACCTTGATTCTGAGTTTTATGCGTAGCAATCCTAAAATAAAATCATCATATCATCAATCTTAACATGTATAGTCATTATAAAAACAGATCATGGCATGAAACTCATTTCACAGGTTACGCGTAGAAAGTCATACGCGTAAGTCAAAACCCTAGAGTTTAAGAATTACGCATATGATTTCTAGCCATAGGAATTGCACCAAACGTTTTCTGGTAGGTCTTAGGTGTTGTGAGAGTATAATAACCAAGTTTTAACATCCAAAAGTCAGTGAATCAAAAATACCCAAACCTAAGAACATTAAACCCTAAATTCCAATTCTAACATAATTAGTGTTTCTGGGTTGTTATAGGGCCAGGATATCATCAATTCAACATGATATTAACATTACACAACAATCTTTTTGACCAAAAACAATCACATTTGAAAATACCCAAAACCACGCATAAACCCTAATTTTGAAAACCAATCAATTCGTGTTTCTGGGTGGATTATGAGGATAAAACTAGTATCATTGATGTTAAAGACATGTTTTGACACTGACTTTTTAACCATAAACACACAATCTTGATCATGTGTTCATACACATACGCGTAGAACACAAAAACAAGGTTATACAACGTTTTGACCGTTGGATTCATGTAAAAATCAAAACCAATGTTTAAAAACACGTTAAGATTATGAAACAACTTTCAAAATGATGATCCAAAACATAGATTTCTTGAACGATTTTCGTGCGTAGGATTAGATAGGTTGTGAGTAATAAATGTGAGTAGAAATGTTAGGTGGAAGAGTTTTTATTAAAAGTAACTTTAAACTTTTGGCAATTTTGGTCCCTCCACCTTTTCCTTTTTCATACAAAGCCATTTAACTTCCATTTTGGTTACCAAACAAAGATTTTAAGAAATAACTTTGACGACACTCCCCCTTGACTTAAGTAAATAATGAAAGGTTATAATTTTAGACCGAGGAGTGTCAGTTTAACCAGAAAAGTTTACCACCATTGATACAAGAAACAACCAGAATAGAGTAACATGCAAGTACACATATGTTTTTGAAACAGTTAAGTATTTATTTTCTCCCCCTCAACACTTGATCGGAAAAATACTGAATTTTGAAAGATTAGAGTGTTGACGGTTGAAATGTACTTGCCATGTTGAAAGAAAAAATAGATAGAGGAATATTTTTGATGTTTTATCAGGTTTTATATTTTTGTATTTTGTTTTTGAAAATAATATTTTCAAAAGATATTTTGGTGTTTGACAGGTTTTTAAGACTGTTTTAGGAGTTCATCCAATTCCTCTTGAGTCAAACACCTCATACCAATCCGGTGGACCAACTCATTAAACCTAGCGGGAGGCAAGGCTTTGGTGAGAAGATCTCCCAATTGGTATTCTGTACCCACAAAATATAATTCAACAGTACCCTGTTCCACGTGATCCTTGATGAAATGATATCGAAGATCGATGTGCTTTGATTTCGAGTGCTGAACTGAGTTGCACGAGATCGCAATGGCACTCCGATTGTCGCAGTACATCGGGATTCTGTCAAATACGTAACCATAGTCTTTGAGTTGTGTTCTCATCCAAATGACTTGAGCACAACACGCCGACATGGCTACATATTCTGCTTCGGTTGAGGACAGAGATGTACAATCCTGCTTCTTCGATTGCCAAGACACCAGTTTATCACCAAGAAATTGTAAAGCTCCGGAAGTGCTTTTCCGTGAATCTAAGCATCATGCGTGGTCAGCGTCTGAAAAAGCGATTAGTTCAAAACCAGAATCCTTTGGATACCAGATTCCCAAATTAATGGTTCCCTTGATGTATCAGAGGATTCTTTTAGCCTCTGAGAGGTGAGTTTCAGTTGGTCGCGACTGATAACGAGAGCAAAGATATACGGCAAAGACAATATCAGGTCTGCTAGCTGTTAGATACATGAGAGACCCAATAATACTACGGTATTTTGTAGGGTCCACAAATTTCCCATGTAAATCAGCGTCTAGCTTCTTGGTATGAGCCATTGGTGTGGCATAAGTGTCACAGGTATTCATTCCAAACTTGTTTAACAATTCAAGGGCATATTTGGACTGACTCAAGAAAATACCACGGGGTGATTGATGAACTTGTAATCCTAGAAAGAACGTAAGTTCACCCATCATGGACATTTCAAAATTTTTCTTCATTAGTTTTGCAAAAGCGATTGAGTACTTTTTATGTGTAGACCCAAAAATGATGTCATCCACGTAAATTTGAACAATTAAGATATGTGCCCCGTGATATTGTATGAAAATAGTAGGGTCAACCGAACCTTTGGTGAAATTATTGGCAATGAGGAAAGATGATAGCTTATCGTACCATGCTCGAGGAGCTTGTTTGAGACCATACAGAGCTTTGTTCAGTTTGTAGACATGGTTCAGGAACGAGGGATCAACGAATCCTTCTGGTTGGCTGACATAAACCGTTTCTTTTAGTTGTCCATTTAGAAACGCAGTTTTGACATCCATCTGAAAGACCGTCATGTTCATATGAGCCGCGAACGCGAGAAATATCCAAACAGCCTCAAGACGAGCAACCGGAGCAAATGATTCTTCAAAGTCAATACCCTCTTCTTGACGATAACCCTTAGCCACCAGACGTGACTTATTTCTGATAACGTTTCCTTCAACATCCAATTTGTTTTTCCAAATCCATTTGAGACCAATGACGTAGACCCCTGTTGGTCTTTCAACCAGTTCCCATACTTCAAGACGTTTGAATTGGTTGAGTTCTTCTTGCAAGGATTCGATCCAGTTGTCTTTTGTCATTGCGTCTTTGATGTTTTTAGGTTCAGATTGGCAGACAGTGAGTGCATAAATGCAATGTTCACCATCTGAGTGAAGACGTTGTCTTGTAACGACTGGTTGATTCGGGTTGCCAATAATATTTTCCAGAGGATGGTCTTTTGTCCATCTATGTGTGGAGGGTTGATGTTGGTATACATTGTGCAGATTGTGAGGATTCAAATGGCTTGTTGAAGATTCCGCGACATCTGGTGCAGCAGTCTCATTAGCAAACGGATACAGAACGCATTTGGATCAAAATCTGCAGGTGGGGGTACTTCATTCAGAATATCATCAGCCGGTTCATCATTGTTGGAAGCGGTTTGTTCAACTGTTGTGTTGGAGTCAACTGGTGGTGCTTCTTCAACCGTAGTTGTTGTAGCAGGTGTATCAGGTATAAGAGTATTATCAGGTTGAGCAGCGAATACACCTGGAGCACGTTCGTCAATATCGTCACCGAACAGCGGAGCAAATAACCTTTCCATTTGTTGACGAGTAAGCTGAGGGCTTGTTTTAGCTGATGATGCGGTTTGGGGGAAGTTTAAGCGGTTGTGACCGGGTTCTAAGCTGTTATACTCAGAAGCCATTGTGAATATAAACAGATATTGACGAAGTTTCTTAATCAGTTTCCCCCAAACTGACAACTGTCTTTAGCAGATTTGAAACACTGATGTAGTAGACATTTCTTCTAACTTTTGAAGTTTTCAGTATGCCGCAGAATTTGTAGAAGAACAAAAAACCACACAAGGAAAATCTGACTAATTGCAGAAGATCCGTTCGAGGGTAACATGCCAGAAATCAACAAGATCTTCTCACGTATGTAGACGCATCACACCAAACAAACCACGAAAGACGAAATGAAACGACTTCCCCTGAATGTTGTGGTCTTTCGGAATACTAATTACTGTGAATATGCAATAACGCGATACCAAGACCGTGTGTGAGGCATCATAACATCATATTTGGGTAACTTCACACAAGATCACCCGTGAAATCGAGATGATAACTCCAAAGTGAGACGTCTGAGCCACAGATCGTCTTATTTCTTCCCCCTAATTGAAGAAATTCAAGAAGGCATTGGGTTTTCGCAAAGAAGCATGTAGAAGAACAAGGAAGCAATGACCACCTACACACTCTCTCCCCCTCGATGTTTTCAATGATTCAGAATCATACACCACGTATGTTGATGATGAATTGAAGACAGCGAAACCATGTATAAGGAGACAGCGAAACCATGTATATCCAATTGATCGAACAAGTGTGAAGTACCAAAAATATTTCGAGAGAGTCAACTGCCGATAAAACTTCTCTGTTCATAATGTTGATCATCAGCTGTGTCATTGTTGTTGGAAGCAGTTTGATCTTCTGTTATAAAAGATTCAGTTGTTGTTGTAGATTCAGGTGTATCTGAAATTAGAGTATTATCGGTTGTGCAGCGGAAACATTCGATACATATGAAGCACGACTTTTGGCAGAATCTTTAACCAGAGGAGCAAGCAATGTTTCCAATTCATGACGATTAAGTACAATGGTGGAACAGCTGATGGATCATTAAATTTTAGACGGTGAGAAACGGGTCCTACGCTGTATTGCAGTAGAAGCCATAGCTGTTGTACCTGCATAGAAAAATAAAAGGGGGGCAAGGATGAGAAAAACATGGATCCCCAAGTGTAATTGGGTTCCAGATGTTAGAAGCATAAAGATGTAGTGTCAATTATCTTCTTGACACCTGAACATGCTATTTTGATGATTTCCTTTCCTGCCTCAGGGATGGATGTTGTTGGTATCCCACTTGTTTTGGTGCAACTACTTAGTATCTTGCCTGTAGGAATCCACCTAAGACTAACAGTTTTGAAAATCCTAACCGTTGGTATCCATCTAAGGTAAGATCTAGGGGATGTTGAAACTTCTTTTGGGAAGAGTCTGCGTCCTATATGGATCCACCTATTAGGTTTCTGACAGTTTACATTCAGATCAACGAGTTTATTTCTAACTGTTTGTTGAGTTAACTTAGGTTTTGGTTTGCTACTACATGTAGTGTTCAGTAATACACGCGAAGGTGATACACTAGGTCGTGAACCTAAGATTCCGTCCTTTTGAAGAAGTGCCCTTTTTCTAGCCTTTTCTAGATCATAGTTCTTGTATGCGTCATTTGAATCATATGAATTTTTAATTTTAATGCTCGGTTTAGACACAGTGTTCGAACTAATCCTAGATTTGCCAGGAGCAGCCATATGTTGAGGTTTAACAGAAACAGGTATAACAGAAACAGGTTTAACAGAAACATAAGCATTATTCATAGGCCAGGAATGTGGAGTGACTGGTTTTATCAAATGATTATTCTCAACAACTTGGGAGGGAAACCGTGGTTTTGAAGATTTTGAACGTTCAGATATAAATGCAGTTGGTTGTCTAACTACATATTGTTTTCTGAAAGGTTGTAGAGACGATTTCCCCAAGATTGTTGGTTTAAAAAAATTAGTATCCACACTCTTGTCAGTTAATCTTCTCAGTTTGTTTGGTAAAGCAACATGTGCAAGCCCCTTTGCGTGAATTTGAGCCTTTAAATGCTCATTTTCTTTTACTAATGTATCCACACGATTACTTTGTTCATTTGAATACTGACCATTGTGTTCTGAAGAAAAAGATTTGTTTTGTAGTTTAAGTTCAAGAGAAATGCAATGTGCCTCTAGTTTTGAAAAATCTTTATGAAACTGAGCAATGGTCTTTTTGAGAAGAATGATTTCAGATTCAAGAGTTTGATTTGACGTTTCAGTTGAATTGTTAACAAGTAAGGGCTCAGACATGAGATAGTTGTTTGGACATTGTGCAACACACTGGTCAACCTCTCCTTCATTACGAAATTCAGGTTGCTCAGTATGTTGTGTCGCATTTGCAGTCAGAATATGATCCAGCAGATTGTACCTCGACCATCTGTTCTGTGTCAGTGTCATAGGTGGGTAAGATATCTTCTTCAACCATTTGTTCTTCGTCACAGTTGGGCTCGGTGTCATAGTTAAGTATGATATCTTCTCCAGATCTGCTGCTGTCATCCTGCTTTTCCAATGCTACAACCTCATTGTGCGCATTACCGACAGTTGCAGTAATCACAACATTCTCAACGTCCATTTGAGCATTCCTTTCATGTACATCAACTCTTTTACCTTGCACGATTGGGGGATATCGGGAATTTGATGATGTCTGACGCTTCAATGCCAGAGCCAGAGCCATGTATCCTTCTTTGAATGCCAAATGGATCTTTATGTTCAGAATCCATTTCACTGCTCTGCAGAAGAATCAAAGAGAAGAAGGTGCAAAGTAGATATAGCACACAGAAGGTCGATATAGTGAATTGCAATTTCCCTCCAAAAATAATTTTGAAAAATTTTGACTCTCAAAAAATTTGAAATTCACTATAAAATTCAATTCTAAAGTTGTAAGAAAAATTTGAGATATGACAATTTTGACGCCAAATTTTACCCGAAAAATTTGAATTTAGGCCAAAAAATTTCAATTTTTGACCAAAATTTTCACAGTTAAACTAAAATTTGAATCTCACGTAAAAATTGAACGTTTAGTCTCCCCTAAAAAATAAATTTTACTCAAATTTTCCCGCCATTTTTTTTTTTTTTTTTTTTTTTTTTTTTTTTTTTTTTTAACTTGTGTTGATGGATCTTTGTAGTCGAATGAACCTTTGTTGATGAAGTGTCCTTAGGCGTAGAAATCACAATAATCCAAGTAGCACTTATGCGTAAAAAACACCAAAGTTACGCGTAACGATCAAGAGTTACGCGTAGGTATAGCTTACGCGTAAGTAGGGAAAAGACACTAAAGTTATGCGTAGACACAAAGTTAGGCATAGAAACTTAGGCGTAGGATTACCTTATGCATAAGACTAGGCTTATGCGTAAGATAAATCTTATCCGTAGGATTTTCTACGCGTAAGCTTTATGCTTATGCGTAATTTTAGGGCTTTATCCCAAGTGATCTTTTACACTATCACAGTGCAAAAGATATCCAAAGTCGACGTATTTTCAGGCTTATCCAAGCAAGAAAACACGTAGTAAACCACAAAACTGAAGATCAAACCAAGGATAAAGTTATGCGTAGAATTAGGGTTTTGATACGCGTAGTTCTACTCGTAAAATGACTTTTGCCCAAAGATGTTTCTAAACCAGATTTTTGTGATGAAATAGCTTCAATATCACCAAAATAACACAAAAGTGTGAAACTTGATGATCCAAAGCTTCTAAAACAGTTACGCGTAGGATGAAACCCTCGTACAAAAACTAGTTTAAAAAAGATGATCCACGCATGAAGTTTGAAAATTTTTGCCAAAAACAGTTATTTTAACACCATAAAACGTTGAAAGGACAAGAATCTTGGATTAAAAAGTGTAAAAAACGTGTTTTTAAGCGAACCAAAGTATCATTCATATGCTTTACGCGTAGGACCAAAACCCACTTCAAAAACAATACGATTCACTCAACTAGTAGGCGATTGATACCACTGTTAGGTCACCATATTAGTAACACAAGCATCAATAGAAGAAATAGATAAGAGAGGACCGGTTAAACCCTTAGCCAAACACACGAATATAATGAGAGAAAGGTTTATGCATAGAGTGAATGAGAAAAGAGAACAACCAACCTTCAAATGAAGGTTTACAAGAGTATTTATAGGAGGGAAGCTAGGGCAACACTCCTAGTTCCCATCCTTTCCTTAATGGACATGGGCCTAAGATCATGGGCCTTCTACATAAGCTTAAGGCTAATAACAAACATAAAGGCCATAATTAAGCTACCTATTACATATTAATTACTAACACTTGATTATGGTTTAGGAGTAATTCCAACACCTATCATTGTGGTTAGGAATCAAACCTGCATTAATAGCCGACCATATGTATATGGTAATTGGCTATTTACTATATCGTTCAGTGGTATACTGTGCAGACCTAAATTTAGATGCATGTTTCCCTATCTTTATTGGCAATTATTTCTTTGCTTTGTAAGAGCTTTGCGAAATCATTAGCAACAGAGTTATCTCAACATGGTGTGAGGATTAACTGCATTATCACCTTTTGCTATCCCGAAATCATTTGTAATGGATGAAATGAAAGGGTATTTTCCGAATCTTAAAGATGAAGATATCATGAAAATGATCCGTGATGCAGGTGGATTTAAGGGAAGTTATTGTGAGCCTAGTGATGTGGCGAATGCGGCTGTTTATCTCGCTTCTGATGATGCTAAGTTTGTAAATGGGAATAACATTGAGTACAACAAGAATTTGAAATAGCATTATGATTTCTTACCATTTTGATCTAAAAAAAATAAAGCTAATTTGTTTATGAACATTCCTCCAGCAAAGGGTCATTTGACAACAAACATGTAGAAAACTAGAAGGGGGGGTTGAATAGTTTACCAATTAAAAACTTTGTTTTGAAACTTATTGTAAAGATCAATTGATATTGATCTTAGATATGTTAATGAAATATTCAAGCAATATGTAAGAAGTAAATAAGGAAAGAAATGATCAAACCACAACAAGTTGTTTATAGTGGTTCGGTCTACAAGGACTCTTTTTCCTTGCCCTACTCCACTCCTCGAGTCTCACACTCGAGAGTTTAACTTCACTAGTCAACAAGCTCCTTTCACCGGCGGAGAAAACCTTTACACTTCGCTTACACTATTTCCGACACTAAGCTAGATGTCGAGTTCTTTCCAAGGGTACAACCACTCCCACACACAACGTATTTTGAGGACTAAAATACTAACCACTCACACTCACAAGATTATGATGGTTTGATACAACAATGAAGTATGAATCAACACTAGATCATACAACATTAAACAACAAGACTTCCACTTCTCGTTGAAGCTAGAATATGACTTGATCTTCTTTGCTACAAAAGAGATCACTAATATGATATGAAACTGAGTTAGAAAGGTTAGAGAGAAGATATGTATGAGAGTATGTTAGAAAGGGATGAAAAACTACTTGGCTTGGCATTGCTATTTATAGCCAAAGTGGACAGGAGCGTCACGACCGCGGAACCCTTAAAAGGGTTCCGCCCGTGTACCATTTGGTACCGCCGGTCTGACAGTCAAGATATCAAATCTTTGCTAAAGTCAACTCTATCTAAGTGAGATTGTGCAAGATATGAAGAGTACAAATCCACACAAAATATCTAATGAAATCTTCCAATGATTTCCATGATGCATTACATGATGTCATATGTTGTATTTCTATTTTTAGAAATATGCAAGTACATAAGTAGTGTTTGGTTTTAAGAACCTAACACATTCTAAAATCTACTATCATACATAATGATTAGAGTCATATCAAGATGTTACTAATCATAAATGTAAATGCTTGAATGATGAATATATTGTTTGAAAAAGCTTGTTTTAATATCTATTAAACTTGACAAGCTTTAAGCTTTTATACAAATTAAATTTACTTTTGTCGTTAACAAAACTTAGGTAAAGATAAAAAATATAAATAACGTTTAATGACGATATTTGTATTAACAAAACAAAAAGCTACAAAGTTATAGGATTGCAGTCAAACGGATAATATGAAATATGTGAAATTGCAGAAAAACAGATATTACGAAATAGGTCAAGCAGTCAAATGGGGAGGATTGTTGTTCACATCCTCTGAAATTAATTTATTCCAAACAATTGAACATCTGTGTTTAATAAAAAGTCATCATATATATAAAATTATCACAAGAACTATTTACAAGATTTGTATTGCTAATCTACTCAACACAAGACCCGTTTTGACCTATAATCTAGCTGACAAATTTTTCCATGTATTGCATCCAATCCCCACTAAAAATCGCAAAGGCGCTGCTACAATGTGACCCGTTTTGACCCATAATCTAACCGGCATATTTTTCCATCTATTGTATTCAATCCCCAGTTAAAATCGCGAAGCAGCTGCTGCAATGTGACCTGTTTTGACCCAAAATCTAGCCGGCATATTTTTCTAGGTATTGTAACCAATCCCCACTAAAAATCGTGAAGCAGCTGCTAAAATGTGACCCGTTTTGACCCATAATCTAGGTGACATATTTTTCCATGTAGTGTATTCAATCCCCACTAAAAGTATACCTCATGGCAAAAAAGGTAACTTGCCCTATTATAATCGGTTCGATTCTTTCTCTCATTTTTCATGTCGTCGCCGATGGTTTGTTGTTTTGGCTTGACTTTGGACTGGAAGGAGTTGCTTTGGCAGTTGTGGTTACGGGCTTTGTATATCTATTCACCCTTTTCGTGTACTTGTACACAAATGGTGACATTTCAATAAAATCTTTATGAGCTAATGACATTTTTCTCTGGTTTACACCAGTTGACAAGGAAGCTGCTATTTCTGCAATAAATATTTTATTGCAAGCAACCTCCTTCATCTACAATTTCACTTCATCAATAAGCATGGGTGTTTCTGCCAATGTATGATGCAACTAAATACTTTCATCAATGCATCATAATCTTATGAAGAATACTTGTATTCTAGCGTAAAAAGATAAATAACGTGGATGTTCCAAGTGTCCCTGTGGGAAGTAATACATTTGGTCCCCAAAAGGATCCTGCAAAACATATATACATTATAACCAACCGTCGTAGTAAGTACACTAACAATTGAAATATATGTATATAAAATTATGAACAGATTATATAAAACAAGAGAGGGGTTATATCAGTTCTCACCAATTTCTTTAGAGACTTTGTGAGCCATGGGAGGTTCTTCATACAATTTGTGATTTGAGGTGTAAAATTGTGGAGCTGGAAATGCCTGGTTAAAAGCCATTTCAATTATACAATAGTAGGTAAAATGATAGATCAAATAGAAAGTAGCTATAACTGAAAGAAGAATATATTCCAAATCAAAAAATTTAAAAGCATCATCTATGGATAAAGAAAGTAAATACAAATAGTTTCAACTCATAATATAGTAAATATTATTAGAGTTCAAAGGTCGGTAGGTTGATCCAACCCGTTTGAACATGTTACCCTAGCTGTCTATTCCCTAATCAACTAAATCTGTCATTTACGCAAAAGACGTGCTCAAATTATGGTATATCATGACACAAAATTTTTAAAAAAAATTGCGAGTTCTACGAGGTAGTTAAATTTCTGACCATGAACTCCACCCAACAATTTTATTTATTTGAAAAACATTGTATGAAAATTTGTGGTGTAAAATGGTTCAATTAAGTAACAAATTATTTATCCGCACATGAAGTAGCATGTGTCATTCAATAAAAAATATTTCCATCCCAAAATACTCCGGCACCCGATCTCATTCACATTACTACAACTCGACTGTAATGATGTGTTCGCCTGAGCATTCAAAGCAAAATAGGAATTAAAATGATATTGATCACACGAAAATAATATTATAAATTAGTTATAATAATGGAATAAGAATGGAATAGAAGTAATAAGGGATGGAAATTCCGGACTGAACCACACACACTACACCTTTATCATCACATATTTGTTCGCAAGTATTAAATGACCTTTTACCTTCCATGCGTTGGAAGATTAAAATGTACTATGACTATTTCCTGATCTTCGAGCTCTACAGATTCACAGATGTTTGGCATTTGTTAAATTTTGGGGTATTAATCTGTGGCAAACATGTCATTCTATCAATTTCTAATGGTTTTCAAGTTATGTTCAGTGCAGGCTTATTACAGGGGTTAATCATGGACAAAGCATAAATGGTTTAAAGTTCCAAGAAGTTCATTTCTGCTGAAGCATTTCTTATTTCTGCTGATGAGTCATTTATAGCCGTTAGAGGGGTCTTTGTGTATCTTTATCTCCTATTTAATAAGTCCCTTAATCTAGGGTTAGAAACAACTATGTGTGCAGTCACTGTCTTACATTTCTCTTCTTTCTGATCATTATACTGATCTTGTTTCTTCTTTGTATTTGTCTGGTTATTGTCTCATTGACATTAACCTAATCTTGTAACACTTTGGATACTATTGCTGGTTTAATCTAAGCCGACTATTGAGGCTTAGGTTTGAATAAAGTATTGTTGTGAATCTATTGTTGCTGATACTTTCGTACATGGTATCAGAGCATCAGGCTCATAATCATTATTGATTCACCATCCAAGGGTTTCTTCATAGAAACTTGGGGACATGTCTTCAGCAACAAATTGGTGGTTTGGGGTTATTGCTATTGGCATAATCACTGGTTATTTCCTATTGTGATTTGTTCTTTCCGCTGCATGTTGCTCTGTAAGTCTAAGTCTAATCTCTTCTTCAAACAAACAGTACTTAAGTCTTTGTGGGTGCAAACGGGTAGACTAACATCTTGATCTGCCACCTCTGAGTGGTATGAATACCTGCTCTGGTTTACCCCAGTCCACAGGCTTGGTGCTTGTTGTTTCTTAATTACAAAGTCTTATTTATTTCTTTATCTGTCTATATGCTCTTGCTGTTATCTTTGTCTGTGTTATTTGTTTGTCTTATTGTTTGCATTATGGCTGTTGGTGATGATAATACTGGTGGTGGTGGTGGTTCTTCCACTGAGAAAAGCTTATCCTTTGGTGATGCTTTGTATTTACACCCCAATAACACCAATGGTACTCCCATTATTTCTATCAAACTCACTGGAACTGAAAATTATAAAATATGGAATATGGCCATGACCTTTGCCTTAAGGAATCATAATAAGTTAGGGTTTATTGATGGTACTTGCATAAGAGATGACTCAAACCCTAGTCTTGCTATCAATGGGATCTTATAACTCTGTTGTGGTTACCTGGATTCTTAACTCTCTCCGTCCTGAACTATTTGCTGGTGCTATCTATGCTAAAACTGCTTATGAAATGTGGAATGATCTTAAAGATACTTATGATAAGGTTGATGGTTCAACTATTTTAAAATTTGCATAAAAATATAAACTCTTTTAGTCAAAATGGGTTCTTCCCTCTTGCTGATTATTACAACCCGTCAACTCCTTTATGAAACACTTTGATGTATGATTAGTTTGCCTCCTGCACTGTGAGGCTGCAAACATTTTGAAACACAATCAGCTAATCAA